>CM038679.1:516816053-517003278 GCA_021605205.1 Aegilops longissima
TTATGGTGTAGGGGTGAGCTATTTATAGCCACTAGGCAACCCGACTGATATGTCCGAAATGACCCTGGGTCACTAAGGAACCGACACATGTTCCAACGGTCGATTTCAAACACACACGGCAACTTTACTTGGGCTACAAGCAAAGCTGACTCATCCACTCTGGATAAGTTTTGCTCTCATTGTCTTCGCGAAGACATAGGATTTGGGTTGAGCATCACTTGACCATTCGACTTTGATCACTTGGACCCCACTTAACGATGACGGTGGTTCCTATGACTCAACAAAGAAGAAAAGGAAACAACGAAACGACACGATCTTGGCGCCCATAGTCTTCACTCAATGTCTTCTCATGTCATAGTCTTCAATGTGAATATCTTCACATGCCACCATTGTCGCCAATGTCTTCATACATTTTAGGGTCATCTCCGGTAGGTAAACCGAATCAATGGGGACACTACCGCGTTATCCTGCAATTCTCACAAACGCATTAGTCCTCAACCACATTTGTCGTCAATACTCCAAAACCAACTAGGGGTGGCACTAGATGCACTTACAAGAGCCTAGCTTCCTCCTTCAAGTTTCGCAAGATGATTTGGGGGGCGTCGATTTCTTCTGGAAGACCCTTGCATTTCTCTCATTGCAAATGGTCCAGTGGTGAGCAAGGTGAGGGTCGCCATCGCCTTTGCCGTGCCTCGGCCATATGAGTCCACCAACTACTGAGAGAGTGATGAACCGCCCACTGGTCGGTGTCTCGGCCTCCTAGGTGATAGAGCCGAACGATGCTGATTGTAATCCTCATGGGTTTTGAGTAATACTAGTGTTTTAATCGGGGAAAAACAATAGTTCTCATATACAAATCCTAGAGCTAGAGCAAACTGAGCGCAAGTCACATGATTAGTCTTTTTGTGATGGAACCAGTCCAACAAGGTTCAAGTCCTAGACTTGATACTAGTGCTCGCATTTTTGTGAATTTATTTTAGACTTTTTGGCGATGTTCGTTCAGTGGGAAGAGACGGTCGCCTCGACTACGGAGATGCCTATCGTAACTTCATCAATCTCAAGATGATGTGTCGGCTTAGTCTCTTGAAGGTGCTCACAGAGGTAGGGTTGTGTGTTCGTATGAGTGAGTATATGTGTCCGCGTCTGTACTGTAAAAAAAAAAAGAACTCCCAGAGATACAAAAAAAATAGTTGCATCCAAAAAATAGGGCAACAATTTCCTCATTTAGGTTTTTTTTTGGCCAATCACTTTTTACCTCTCCACCTCTGTTGTTAGCACGCGCCACCGTCCGTGACCCACACGCCGTCACCGGCCGAAGCGATATCGCCCACCACCCGCATCCAACATAGCCATCACATTGGCTCGCTGCCCCTGCCCTATCCTCGCGTTCTCTTCTGCCGATCTTCGTCCTGGCCATCCCTCCAAACAACCCCTCTCCTCCAGCATTGACGACCCCCCCCCCCCCCCCCACCCGCACTTGTCAACCCTCCTGCGCTGCCGGTGTCACAGCTAGCCTCATCATCTCGGCTTGGTGCTCCGCATCTCAGTCCCATAACCACTGACCCATGAAAAAAAAACAATCATCAAAAAATAACAAACGTGTAAAAAAATACAGACAATTTACGCCCATTCACATGGCGCCATTTCTTACTGGCAGATACTCTCTTCGTATCAAAAAGTTTGTTTTAGATTTGTCTAGATACAGACCTTTTTGGTGTTAAGATACATTCGGATATAGATAAAAAATAAAACAAGTTTTTTGGACAGATGTAATAGATCGGATCGGGTCCATTTACAGTGGCCAGACCCGGAATGAACCCTCCAGCTGGTTAGCAGTTACTACTTGCCCATACGGTTCCGTTGATCTCCCGCTTCATTCTGCGCGCACCAAGTCTCCGCGACGCCTTTATAACCCCAACCCGTCATCACACAGACTCCAAACAATTCCTCCCTTCCTTTGCCCTCTCTCACTCTCGCCGCCATGGAAGCACCGCACCCTCATCCGCCAATGGACGTCCATGAGCCCGCCCCGCCGTCCCCTCTCTTCTCTGACATTTCCCCACACTTCCCGCTGTCCATTGCGGACGCCGGCGCTGGTGCGCTGGACCTCTCCTTCACCTCCACGGCCTCGGCCTCCACCTCCTCTTTCACCACCGCCACCACCTTCAGCGCGCGGAGCTCGCTCTCCCTGCCGTCCTTCTCCTCCTCCACCTCGCTGTCGCCGCGGCCGCACTCGTCGTCCACCTCCCCGCACTGGACGCACCTCGCCGCCGCCCGCGCCGCCACACCGGACGGCGTACTCCGCCTTGCCCACCTCCACCTCGTCCGCGAGCTCGGCCACGGACACCTCGCGCGGGTCTTCCTCTGCCGCCTCAAGTCCTCGCCGCCGGCCTCACCGCTCTTCGCGCTCAAGGTCGTCGACCTCCGCGAGGACGATCCCTCCCGTGTCTGCCACGTCCTCGCCGAGTCTCGCGTCCTCTCCTCGCTCGACCACCCATTCGTGCCCACCCTGTACGCGCGCCTCGACGCCGGACGCTACGCGTGCTTCCTCATGGACTACTGCTCCGGGGGCGACCTGCACTCGGTGCTCCGCCGCCGCCCCGGAGGCCGCCTGCCCGTCGCAGTGGCCAGGTTCTACGCCGCCGAGGTGCTGCTCGCTCTGGAGTACCTGCACGTTCTCGGCTTCGTGTACCGCGACCTCAAGCCGGAGAACGTGTTGCTCCGAGGAGACGGACACGTCGTGCTCTCAGACTTCGACCTCGCGTTCCCGGCGTCCGTGGAGCCCGCCGTCCGCCGCCGGCAGGTGCGGCAGCAGAGCCGCCGCCGCAAGAGGAGCCTCCTACCGTCGTGCTTCTCTTCCAACCGCGGCAGCGACGAGGACGACGTCGACGCGAAGGAGCGGTTCGAGTTCGTGGCCGAGCCGACGACCGCCAACTCCAAGGACTGCGTGGGCACGCACGAGTACCTCGCGCCGGAGCTGGTGAGCGGGAACGGGCACGGGAACGGCGTGGACTGGTGGGCCTTCGGGGTGTTCCTGTACGAGCTGGTGTACGGGCGCACGCCGTTCAAGGGCCCCGCCAAGGACGTGACGCTCAAGAACATCCTGTCGAAGCAGGTCACGTACCCGAAGCTGGACGGCGAGGCCGAGGCGGCCGCGCAGCTCAAGGACCTCGTGGGCAGGCTGCTCGAGAGGGACCCGCGGCGGCGCATGGGGTCCGCGCGCGGGGCGGCCGAGATCAAGCGGCACCCGTTCTTCGCGGGCGTGGACTGGGCGCTCATACGGTGCGTGACGCCGCCGGTGGTGCCGGAGGCCGACGCCGCCGCGTCCCCCGCCTCCGCCGCCAGGCAGACGAAGCTCGGGAGCTGGAACAGCCTGGGCGGCAGCAGCTTCAAGAAGAGCAGTAGCTTCAAGAAGAGCAGCAGCTTCGGGAGGAGGTCGAGTTGCGAGGAACGGCAGGGGGTTTTCCGCAAGCTGATGAGTTGGAACCAGGAGGGCCGATCCAAGAAGACCAAGACGAGCAGAATGAAGCCATGAATCTGTTCCTGTGTTTTTGCTGCGTGTGTTCGTGTTAATCTGGTTAGGGTTCGTGCCGTGTATAGAGTATAGAGTGGAAGGGATCGCGATCGATCGACGAGGCTGTGAGAAGGAGGAGGAGCTTTGTAGTTTGTACAAAGATCGAGGCGATGTGTGTCACTGCGTTGACATGGTTTGATCCGTGCTCGTATATGGAGAAACTTCATCCCTTGTTCACTGAGAACCTCTTTGTTTTCTCATAACGGTAATACTAGTACTTTAGCGGTAGTACTTATAGTATTACAGTGGGTTAGTCTCTGACAGATTGACCAGTTGCCGTCGCAAGTTAAATGTCAGCAGTCCAGATCAGGGTATCACGTCTTTGACCAACAACAAGTAGAGTATCCGATATCTTGAACACTGTGTATTGAATTTGAACATCTGTGGAGCTCCAGGCTCATTTCTAGCCTTTCCTCTTCTGAACATTTTGAATTGGACGCCTTCTCCCTCCACGGATGCGCCCATGCCATGCCTTTCTTGCCCCAGTTTTGCTAGAACTCATCTAGATGAGATTTAATTTGGTCTCATTCACCTTTATAGCCATTAAATGTGATGCTATAAGATGCGTGTGTGCTAACGTGGGTTGTATCCGTTCTTGTTTTTCAGGTGAATGAAAACAAATTACGTCTCATCTAGATGAGTTTTAGGTACTCCCATTTTTAAATATCCATATAGGTTTCACGAGCACCCAAGAGCTCCTATGCATTTTTATTTTTTCTTTCAAAAAAAAAAGAATAACCTCGGCCTATGCATCATACAATGCACACAACCATTTTAATAAAATGTAACCTATGCATTTTCCTTGTTGAAATACTAGTAGTTCGTAGATCAATTAGTTCCTACTACCAATCTACTCCTCGCCGACCGACCGGTATGAAACGGCCCAAACTGACTATACAGATCTGGATGTTCCTTTAAATTTAAAGATTAGAGAAGACGCACTTCCTCTCCAGGTCGTTGGCATTTTTCTGTTACATTATAGCATATGTGCATCTTACCCAATGATTGGATCGATCAAGGAGATGGTTCATGCATGAACCCAGCGGAGTGTGGGGGACGTACGTACTGGCTACACACATCTACGATTACTACTAATAACTAAACAATGATTGGATCGATCAAGGAGATGGTTCATGCATGAACCCAGCGGAGTGTGGGGGACGTACGTACTGGCTACACACATCTACGATTACTACTAATAACTAAACAATATGTACGTAAGGGCATCTCCACTAGGCCCCCCAACAGCCCCCCAGGAGGCCTTTTTCATCGCCGGCGCGTGTTTTTTCTCCCAGTCATGCCTCCAGAAGCTCAAAAAGCGCCGGATTTCGTCAAAGTTACGGCCGGCAGTCCCGACCCAAACCCACGCCGCTGAGGGCGCCAGCGATTTATTTCGCATGCATCGGCCCACTTGCCAACCCCTCTCTCTCTCCTCTCCTCTCCTTTCTCTATTTTCTTTCTCCTCTCTCCTCGCATGCATCGGCCCACCACCTACCACACACAGCCGCTCCGGCTCGCGCGGCCGTCCGTGGCGGGCCTCGCGCTCGCGCGGCCGTCCGTGGCGGACCTCGCGCTCGCGCGGCCGTCCGTGGCGGACCTCGCGCTCGCGCGGCCGTGGCGGAGCACGGCCGGGGCGGAGCATGGCCGGAGGAGGAGGAGCGGGACGACGACTTCCTGAAGGTGCTGCGAGCGCTGCGCGACGCGGCGAGGACTGTCAAGGCCGGGTACTCCTCGTGCTCGAGGCCGCCGCGGGCGCTCCTCGCGGCCTGGCACTCCTCGCGCTCGAGGCCGGCGCGCTCCTCGCGCTCGAGGCCGCCACCCACGACCTGCTTGCCGGCTACCCCGAGCTGCACCCGCTCTGCCGCCTGCTCGCCACAGTCAGGGCCCTCTCCTGGTGCGCCTCCGAGGAGGCGGCCGTAGGCGGGGTGGTTGGGGGACTGCGGGCGCTACGGTGCAAGGCGAGGCAGGGGATCGCGCGCGCGGCCGGGGCCGTCGTGGCGGAGATTCAGGCGTGGGCTGACCACGAGCTCGCCGCGCGCCTCGTGGCCGCGCTGAGGGAGCAGGACGACGCCCGGGCGCCCGTGATGCTGGCGGAGCTGGAGGCGCGGCTGCTGGGCGCGGGGGCGGGGGCGCCGTGCGTGCGCCGCGATGCAGCCGTGCGGCGTCGCCCGTGAAGAGCACGCAGTCTGCGCGGCGCGGGGAGGACGTCGGCGGCGGCGCCGGAGGGCGCGCCGAGCTCGAGCAGCCCGTCGCCGGCGGCGGAAGACGAAGACGCGGCCGAGGAAGTCGCCCGGTCGGCTGGGGTCGTCGCCGACGAGCTCGAGCTGGCGTGGCCCGGCAGTGCCCACAACATGTTTGTTGTAATGACAAAGCGGAAAAAAATAAATAAAACACAACCTGGGGGCACAACGGCTGAAAAAATTTTGCACCCAGATGCAAAGTTAGCGCCGGGGCCTCCCCAAGAGGCCGAAAAAACGCCTCCTAGGGGGCACAACGGCTGGAGATGCCCTAAGCGCGCATAGATGCTCCCATCGTTTTGCTCTTGCTCGAGCTGAAAGCGAGGGTTGCCGGGGAACGACGGCGAAACTAGCTGGCTAAGTCGAAAGCGAGACTCGGGCGCAAGCGCAACAGATCACATCACGAGCGTACGTCTACGTAGCCGGCGCTGAGGTCGCGGAGTTCGCGGGGTCACCAGCGCGCCACGCCGACGGGCATCAGGCGCATGCTTATGTACGTACGTACCTCGTGTGTGCACCACCAACGCAACACACACACTGGTGAGTGGTGACTGGTGTCTCGCTGTCTTTGGCATGGCCATGCCGGTCCCTGGCCCGGGCCAGACGAGGACGTACGCGTCGCAGTGGCTGCTTTACGGGGAGACGACAGAGGGGTGCATGCATGCCATTGCCATGCGAATAAACCTGCAAAGCGATGGCCTCCGGCCGGTCCTGGCCGGGAGAGGTGCCAAAGTGCAGATCGACGATGACACAGCGGCAGGTTAAAGGCGAGAGGCCGGGTCGATCGATCAGGGAATGTGCCTTTTGCGGGCCGGGCCGCGGTGATCACTTTCCCGCACTCCCATGCAGTGCAGTGCAATGTAGGAGTATCTATCGCCCGTCCTCGATGCTGCTACTCCGTGCCTTTGTCTTTGCCTTGCTTTCAGTTTCAGTGAGCACGCGCGGCGCCTGAAATCCATGCCATGCCTGCATGTGAGTGAGTGAGTGAGGGGTCGGAGCTCAGCTCCCCCTAACACCGTCGGAGACGTACGTACGTACGATGATCTAGCTCATCGGTTACATCTGTCCATCGGCGCCTCATCGGGGTTTGAGGCTTACGTCCGTTCAGCACGAGATAAAAGAGTCCCAAGCTTCTTAACACAAGAGTTGGAAACTTGCAGGAGTGGTACGCTCGCAAATCACAGTCAAATTAGCCATTGGATGCGTGGACGCATCTAGTGATGTGATGTACTGTTACTACTACCACCAGTAGTTTTCGCCGTTCAAATGGGTTCCGTGAATCGTCCGCGGATCTTAAACTATGAATTGACAGTTAGTAGTAAATGTCAGAAGATCGATGGCAGAGTGATGAACACGTTCAGAGAACCGGTCAGTCCCCGATGCTGGCGCGCGCACGAGATGTAAAACGAGGCGAGGATAAGAGCATCTGATCGAGTAGTATATTGCTGTCGGTTTCAGCCGGTCCTTTGCGCTGAATCGACCACAAGTATTCGCAAACTATGCTCATCGGAGTGCTTACAAAATTAGTCCTGTGCGTACCCGGCCCCTTGGAAACATATGCTGCGTATAGTTAAGTCTGTAGAAATTTTGGTGCATTCACGTAGACTAGTACTAGCTCATTTCACACGGAGCATATGAACGGAATTCCCCGTGTCGAGCATCGCAGCGCAATGATCGAGAGGGGAGGGGGTAGGGTAGATTCAACTGCCGGCCGGCTTCGGACAGTGGGATCGATGCGGCACGAGGCACGGCCGGCGACGCGTCACATGCACCTGCACTTCTCAAGCCAAAGGCCATGCATCCCCACGGCGTGCTAATCATGTACATGGCACCTCGTCGATCGTCGTTTAAATCCATACAATTTTCTTAAATTTGAACATCGACGTACCAGAGAAAACTATCGCTTGTTTTCTACTATCTCCGTCCGAAAAAGCTGGACAGATGAAGTATTAACTGATGTACTCGAATTAATCATTCCTACATTTATTTCTCTGATGAGATAGGATATTGGAACAAGTATACTACTCCCTCCGTTCACTTTTGTAAGACCTTTTAGACATTTAAGACAACACCTAAAACAGTTCAATTTTAGTTGTCTTAAACGACTTACAAGAGTGAACAAAGGAAGTGTACAAGTAGATGATCCATGGATGCTTCTTCCCCATCTCGTGGTGGGCATCTCAGCTTGGACGAGGCTGCGGGTGCGTGATGGATCATTAATGCGCTAGCTATGGCAACGTGACCATGCCGGCGATCCGGGTCAGATCCCCATTACGTATATATCATACTACTGTTTTGTTCCACGGAGGTGGAAGAAAGATCGCCGACGATGCCAATGGAAAAGGAGGAAGGCGCAGCTTTATTCCGGCCTCCGGTGGTGGAAGCTACAAGGAGCGGATTGAGCGCGCGTGACGTGCTGCACTCCGTTCCACGACGGAAAACGTACCGCACAAAATGAACATTCCGCGCTACCTTTCTCCCCTTACCTCCACGGCTCCACCCCTTCCTTTTGCTCTCAGCCCCAAAACGCCTTTGCCGGCGAGCAGCATGTTCCCTCCCTTGGCTTTTCGCCTGGCACAAACACGATGCTCCATCCATCAGCTTCTTCTTCTGGTAGTAAAACATGTCAAGTAAGGAGTAGTACTTATCTCAACACATAATCATCCTAGCTATCCCTGAGTTAGATCGATCACTTGCTTCCTCGTGTTCTCTAGTCTGGCAAGACTGGCATGCTCTGCCACTTGAATGATTTCATATTATTCAAGCTGTAGATATTCCATGGAAAGCTAGTAAACTATTGTCTCAGAGGGGTCGCAGGAATTTAAGCCTTTGGGCCGGCCATGCCGCTGCCAGCAGTTGAGGGAAAATAAAAGAAAAGAAAATCGAAGCCAAGCCAGTTCACAAAATTCCCTACCGTTAGGCACGAGGAGCACCACGATCTAATAATAATGCACTGTGATATGCCTTCTTAATTTCGTCTCTGGGATGTGCTGCCTGCCTGCAAAGCGATGCCACTGTTATTAGGCACGCATAAGGGCACATCGTGATCTGAGAGGAGATTCCCCAACCCCCCTAATTGACATTTTTGAACTAATCATTTCTCATGGGACTGTGGCAAGTGGCCGTAAAGAAATGAGGCCGTGTCCATGCTTAGCGCAACATGGGGACGTGCTGCGTGTGGGTGTCGATCGGTTGGATGACTGTTAATCAATTGTTTTGAATCATTGGACTTAGAATGGGTGATGGGGAGGAACATCAGGCCTGCATTTTCTAACCAATCTTGTGGAGCTGTGGTTGCTCTTACATTCCGTTTTCCTTTTGTTTAGTGAATGCTTCTGCCTGATGTGAGTTGCTTGGAAATTTCTGAATCCTGATTAATTGAGCCATTTTACTCGGTACCCACTAATAAGGATTGCTGATGCTAAGCACGTACTCCCTCCGTCCCAAAATAAGTGTCTCAACCTTAGTACAACTTTGTGCTAGAGTTAGTACAAAGTTGAGATACTTATTTCAGGACGGAGGGAGTACATTCGCAACAAATAGAAGTGCTTGGAAGATCATCATGCGCTATGAGTTTCTATGGCCACCAAGTGATCTCAATGCATACACTGTTTAATGATAGAAAGTATGGATTACTATTTCCTAGTGATAATGCAATTGCAGGTTTGGACTTGTCTCAACGATAACAAAAAGTCTAGTCTTGCAAGCTGAAGCGCTCGGCGGACATTCTTGTCTCTCGCCAACAACAATATTGGTCCTCTGAGAAGAAGAAAGGGTGGAGATTAATCTGGCAACTGCTAACTGATCATCAAAATGATTATGAAGTGCGTTGAGCGAGAAATTCCCAAATGATTAGCTTGGAAGCATCCAAGTCCAACCATAAGAATTATGCCGTGCAGGTACATATAATTGGAGTTGACATACATCGCTCTCAGTGGAGAGATGACTATTTTACAAAATGATTCCTTCCGTGGAAGGACCAGATCACTTAATAAATGATGAAATGCAGCAAGACAGAAAAAATGGAGTAAAAGTACAGGTCTCCGAAATGCTTTCAGCAGGAGGCAGGTTAGGGTGCCGAAATGTCGGCCCATGCACGGCCCATACAGGTATTGTGCATGGGCCGTGCTTTGCTTGCATTCTCTGGATATCCCAGGCTCTCTGAGAGCCAGCAGTTTCAACACAACTGAGCCGAAGTGACTTCAATTGATATCCATTCAGCTAACCATCCGGTTATACATCGATACAAGAGTTTACAATTTTGCAACACTGGTAATTTTTTACACACTGAAGCTTAGGACTAAAGCAAATGTGTATCATGTCCCTGATTTACA
The DNA here is from genome assembly GCA_021605205.1 of Aegilops longissima. Taxonomy (NCBI): domain Eukaryota; kingdom Viridiplantae; phylum Streptophyta; class Magnoliopsida; order Poales; family Poaceae; genus Aegilops; species Aegilops longissima. The sequence continues at coordinate 516,826,199 of CM038679.1, forward strand.
GAGTCCAGTTTGTTTTCCCAACTACCATGCTGGAAAGAAAATTATTTCTCAACCTGAGTATCAGTGAACCATGTCATCTCATATCTTGACTGGTAGACCAAAGTGATATTGCATACTAAGCAACACCTCTAACCACAGCCGCCATCAGATCATCGCATGCACAAAGTGATGATTACCACAAAGAACGAAGCTACCACTCCGAAGATGATCAAGACTCCTCACATAGAATAGGTTGGTATGTAAATTGTGTTGGAATTGAGACTGATTGAAACAGTGCTATGCGCAAACTGGAAACAGGGCATCATATGTCACGTCATACATAAAAGCAGAGCACCTGTAAATATCAGTCACCAAGCCTGTCGTCTGGAAACTTGTTCGTCAGGTGCTCTGTATTTCCATTGTGATCTTCAGCAATAGGCACTATAGGAGAAAAGTCATCAACCTATAAACAAGACATTGATTGCAATTGCTCAGAAGAAAAAAGTTGACAAGTCGGCTACATGATGCAACGAATCAAAAAAAGTTGTAGAAGGCAACAACGAGGAAGAGTGTAAGGAGAAAGATAACTCAACTACTGAGTAAGGGTGTGAAACGCATGCGCTTGAATACCGTGTGCACGAATTGTGATGATCAAATATCGGTAGTCTCTAAAGTTTTTAATGTTTGTAATTTCAGTGCAACACAGCTAGACACAGCAACTACTATCTGAATTATATACAATTCTTGTTGTGTTTGATTCGCTATTAGGGACGAGTACAGTCTCTAATTGGCACAAAATTCCAATTGTGGTGCCATGCTAGTGTAGCAGAGATGTAATGTTCTAGTGAATCACAATATCCTTGATCTGATCTGAACCATATTCGATTAAAAAAATCATGTTTGGGTGACACACTAATCTATTTTATAAAATGAAGACGACAAATCTTGAAGGTAATCCGTAAACTAGAAGCCAACATGACTATGGCCTATGGTACAGTTTGCTATTATGCAAAACTGGTGAGCAGAAACATTACCCAAAACTGTAATCATACTATGTCAAGAGGCCCACTGAAATATACTGTAGATGAAGGTTGTTTATGCGTCACTATTCACATCCATGTTTGGGCTTGCCAATTCAACCAATGCGATGCAAATTGTATATCACAAAAATTATAACATTGGAAAATATAACATTTGAAGTTTCTAATGGTATAAATTTACGATCTATGACTCGTGTTAGGTTGGAAATTTTTTTTTTTTGAACCACGTTAGGTTGGAAAAATTGTCAACCTAGAGATACGTGTAGGCCTTTTAAACTGGAAACGAGGTAGTATCTTTTAGTTGTATGCTGTTTGTTTTGTTGGTATCCTTTCATAATAATGTTTGCATCTTATACTACAGAGAGTTCTCTAATATCGGTTAGAAGTCCTCTTTATAAAGCAGAGCTTAGTTGTATTTTGAAGGAAACAAGGATGTATCTAATCGTTCCTCCCGGCTCCTTCTCCCATCCCCCTATTATCGAATCTTTCCTTTTTTCGAAACGGAGGCAAAAGATTTGCCTCTACCTATTAGTTAAGCACAAGAGAATTGCCCAGTTAATTTGCATAAAACTGGGAGAAAACTATCTATTACCAAATCTTCACCATCCATGCATCCATCCCTTTTCAAGCCATCCTTTAGAAGTCCTCTATAAAGCAGAGCCTAGTTGTATTTTGAAGGAAGCCAGAAATGTATTTGAGTGTTCCGCGCGGCTGTCCTCACCACTCTCTTAGAGCATCTCCAGCCGCGCCCCCAACAGGCCCTCCCTAGGCGTTCTTTTAGCGCCGGCGGCTGAAAATCTGCCCAATCGCGCCCCCAGGATCTCATTTAGCGCCGGTTTGGGCCGAAATAACAGCCGGCGACCCCGAGCCGAACCCAAGCGCCCGGGGGCGCCTGGGGGCGCCGGCAGAAGCGAAAAGGGGCGTCAGGCCGCTCTGTCGGCCGAAGGAGGCCCTTTTCCCACCGTTTCCTCCCGCTTTCCCCCCCTCATTCTCCATTCCTCCCGCCATTCTCCTCCTTCTCCCCTCCCAGCCGGCCGCCATGCCGCCGAAGAAGTACGTGATCCCCCGCGCCGCGACGGATACCGCCGCCGCCACCACCCAGCCGAAGCAGAGGAAGCATCGGGCGCCGCCGTCCAAGCCCCCGGGCATGTCTAACGCCGACTGGAGGGCGGAAGTTCAACGCCGGGAGGCTGTCACCACCGACCGGCGGAACAGGGCGAACGCCAAGAAGGCCCAGGACAGGGCGACGCTCGCGGCTGCGGCGATGGCGGAGCAGGCGGAGCGCTCGACCGAACAAACCGAGGCGGCTCGCGCGGGGATGATGAATCCGCCCGGCGGCCACGGCTCGTACGTGGCCTGGAGCCAGCCCAACGTCGGATCTCCGGCCGGCTTCTCGTCGTCGCCACAACCCTGGGGCTGCACGCCGTCGCCGGGCTACGCAGATGGCGACGCACACGGCGGGTTCAACCGCAACATCACCTTTCCCCATGGTCACCCGTCCCAGCGCACGCCCTCGCCTGCATTCGCCGGCGTGCAGTACCCTCCGTACACGTACTCGCCGCCGGCCTACGCAGCCTCCCCGACGCCACCTGTCCGCCGTGGCGCGCTGCTCTTCTCACAAGCCTCCTCGTCGCATCTTGGCGACACTGACGCGACGGAGGCCGACATGGACGACATCATCATGACCGGCTCAGCCGCCGCTACCGCCTCCCCCGAGTTCACCGACACAATGGACCTCAACGGCGACATGGACGGCGAGCTCGACTACGGCGAGGAGGAGCCAGAGGAGGAGGAGGAGGACGAGCCGGCGCCTGCTCTGGTGAGGAAAGGGAAGAATAAGAAGAGGGCGGCCAGGACCGGCGAGCCGCGCATCAAGTGGGCGTCCAAGGAGGACGAGTGCCTCGCCGAAGCGTGGAAAGTCGTCTGCCTCGACCCGATCACCAGCACGAACCAAAGCGTTGACGCGTATTGGGAGCGCATCAAGGCCGAGTTCGACGAGCGCAAGCTCGTCGACCCCTACTTCAAATGCGTCTACATGCAGCGCGGGTCGAAGGCAATGGCGAACCATTGGGGGTTATCCAAACGGCGTGCAACAAATGGCATGGGATGTCGAGGAGATCGGAGAGCGGAGCCAGCATCAAGGATCAGGTACGGCACACCGGTCTCTCCCTTTCTTTCGCCGTGTGCGCGCCCGCCGACTGATGTTCCTCGGCGCAGCTGCTGCGGATGTTCGCCAGGACAAAAGCGACCAAGATTTCAAGTACCTCCACGTCTTCAAGCAGATCAAAAAGTGCGAGAAGTGGGCGGATGTCCGGCGCACCCTCGCCAAGGCCAAGGAGACGTACAAGCCGGACACGCCGACGTCAGGCGCGTCCGACGGGCGCCTGGACGGCAACAAGGGGGCCAAGAATGGGAAACACGCCGAGTCGGCTACCACACGTGTGCAAGAGTCCATCGAGCATTGCCTCGCCGACGCCTAGACCTGGGCCGACCTACGAGAAGAGAAAACCGAGGCGCGGTGGTCGGCGTTGATGACAAACAGCGCTGTCAAGCTCGACCTGCTCCGGACCAACGTCGCCGCGAAGAAGAGGAACACCGACCTTGCTTTCCTGATGGGCGGGGCGGACATGCTCCGGAACGACGACCCGCAGCTCAAGGCGTGGTACCTAGCGGAGCGCGGCCTCATCCTGAACAAGATGCCGTCGACGGCCCCGCCAACACCCACGCCGACGCCAACGCCGCCGCCAAGCCCGAGCGATGATGTCTCCACGACGCCCAGCAGCACAGAAGCCGCGTCGACGCCACCCAGCCCGCGCACGCCGACTCCTCAGACGCCGGAGGCCGACACCGCCGTCTGATGCATTGCCCTATGCGTCCTTTCTTTTTGCACGCCGAACTTTTCATTTGATCGCCAAACTGTGGCGTCGCCGAACTGTGTCGCTGATCGCCGGACTTGTGGCGTTTTTTGGGAGCGGGAACAGGCCAAGTTTGAATTTGCGACGCCTTGGGGTGGCACCTGGGGGCGTGGCTGGGACCTAGATCGCCCCCAGGGCCTAAAAATCGCCGGGCAAGCGCCCGAAATAGCGCCGACCTATGCGCTGGGGGGCCGAACGAGTGGAGATGCTCTTAGATCTATCACTATCCCTTTTGAAGGCATCAATACCAGCCTCTTTCCTCAAGAGTATTTACCTAGGCCTTAAGAAGATACCATTGATTGGTTAGAATATGCCGAATAAGACAACACAAATTGCAGTTCCATAAGTAAATCCACACAAGCCTTATGCCATATAGATAAAAGATAACACCTAGACACAAAAGCCAATATGACTGTTTCATTCTTCAATGGAACTGAGATAAAATAAATATCTATTATTTCTTAATCTCATATGGAGAATTGAGCTCTGCAACTTGTTCACATCCCAAAATATTCCAAACCTACAATGAAACTTTTTGTACTGTCTATCGAATCATCTACAAACAGAGCATATAATTAACATTGACATGTGGAAGGTTTCACATCTGTGATACGATAGATGAGCACGATTGTGCAGCAAATCCAGGCATGCGGCTGCCAGCAAAATTAGAGAGACAGTGCGTGATACCTACAAAGAATACAGGCTCATAATGCTTACCACAGGTTGTGGATTGGTAGCAACAGGACACGGCACTTACAAGATACTCATGGTTCCTCAAGAGTATTTACCTAGGCCTTAAGAAGATACCATTGATTGGTTAGAATATGCCGAATAAGACAACACAAATTGCAGTTCCATTAGTAAATCCACACAAGCCTTATGCCATATAGATAAAAGATAACACCTAGACACAAAAGCCAATATGACTGTTTCATTCTTCAATGGAACTGAGATAAAATAAATGTCTATTATTTCTTAATCTCATATGGAGAATTGAGCTCTGCAACTTGTTCACATCCCAAAATATTCCAAACCTACAATGAAACTTTTTGTACTGTCTATCGAATCATCTACAAACAGAGCATATAATTAACATTGACATGTGGAAGGTTTCACATCTGTGATACGATAGATGAGCACGATTGTGCAGCAAATCCAGGCATGCGGCTGCCAGCAAAATTAGAGAGACAGTGCGTGATACCTACAAAGAATACAGGCTCATAATGCTTACCACAGGTTGTGGATTGGTAGCAACAGGACACGGCACTTACAAGATACTCATGGTTCACAGGATCTAACATGCAAATGCATATATTAGGTTCTTCCAAAGCCCCCAAACACAGACAGATGCAATGGATATGCTTAAAAGAACAAAGGGACAGATCTTCAGTAGCACACTCTGAGCCCTGGCAACAGGTTAGGTGACCTTTCTTTTAGCCCTGTAGTTTGATGCTTCATAACATAAGAGGTTTTGGCAGTTCAATTTGAACTGCCAAAACATCTTATATTTAGGAATAGAGATAGTACTTTTTAACTTTTATCTTCAACTTAGAGATTTGTAGTTCAGATTTTCTTTAGATGTTTTCAGCAAAACTTTCATCTCTTATGGTGGATAGCAGGAGAACTCCAAAACAAAATCAACCCTGCGCGGAGCATCTGCAGTTTAAGGGCAGGGTCCCAGTATAGTAACTATTGATCACCCCATCACCGAGACGCCAGGATGTTAATGAGATTTTTAGCATGCAATTCCGAAAATCACTCTTAGATACAAGGATCACCTTCTGACATCATCAATTAGCATGAGGTTTTGACCCATATGCAGCAGACTTAAACAAACAGATTATACAAAGCAAAAACTGACACACATCCAAGCAACAAATAATAGTAATAACACGATTAACATTGTGTTCAAGATTTTACATCCAAGCAGCAACTGATAGTTATTACTGAGGAACAGATATTACCGCACATTAGAAGAGCTCCTGGAAAACAGATGTCCCCTCCTCAAGAAGAAATAATCAATGCCCAAGCAATTCTGGGTCACCAACGTACTCTGCAATCTGATCATATTTCACACGCACCATGTCTTTTGTATCTGCATCCTCCACTACTGCAGTCTCTGCCTCTGAATTCTTCTCTACCAGATGCCCATACACACCCTTGTGCTTCCCACAGAGCACAAGCACTTGCCCGTTTGTCCGTGGCAGGACTGTTTCAAGCATATCCTGCTCCACCCCCTGCACAAGCTCTGACCCATCATCCATCATTATGTCACATGTCGTTGGTCCAACCACATCGACAATTTTTGCCTTCTGCAGGTACAACCTTCTGCTGAACCTCTCATTAACCACTCTAACCCTAATATTGCTCTGTAACCAGCGCACTTCGTTACCAACATCACGGCTACTCTTTTCTTCTCGACTATCCTGAGAATTTCTCTCTTTCTCTCGAACCACCCTCTCGGCCCTAAGATCACCAGATCTCTTCTGTCGGGCACTTGAATCCCTCTCCCGGACTCTGTCTTCCTTGTCCCTATTTCTCTTCTTTGCATTTCCATTCTCTGCGGACTTCTTTCCACCATTCTCTGTCGGCTTCTTTCCACCAATAACCCAGTCGCCAGAGCGAGTCTTCTTAGGGTCTGCCTCAGAAGGGTCGTAGCCTAATCCCAGCGTACCGGCACGGCGGTTATACTCAACAACCTTGGTATCTTCCTTGTTATTGCGGCCGAGCCCTTTGCCTTCCGACCAGCCGTAACCAGCAAGGAGGGCAGCACCGAAGCCCTCCACAGGCACCTCCTCAAACTCGTCTATACCACGGTGGTCGGGGAGGCTGGCCATGTCTTCCTTGTACCGTCGCAGCATAAGGTCACCGCTGGAGCCACCATCTCTGGCTGGAGAGGTCGGCTTCTTCTCTGATTCCTTGGAAGACTGCGTCTTACCCGGCTCCGTGGCGTCAGCCTCAGCGTCGGCGTCGGCGCCGCGTCGGGTGAGGCCATAGCCTATGTGGGAGGAGGGGTTGTCGGGGGCCTCGGAGGTGTCGAGCACGAATGTGGGGCCACCGGCGGTGGAGGCGGCAAGCGCGGCCTCCTCCTCGGGGGTCGGAAGGGAGGAGGGTTTGCGGGAGCGGTGGTTGAGGAAGTGGCCGGAGTTGGGGAGGGGCGCGATGACGGCGGACGCGGCGCCGGCGGCTAGGGTTTGCGACGGATCGAACTCGGTGACGAATTGCTGGGCGGGGGCAGCGGCCGCGGAAGCGGAGTTGCCGCTGGCGGCGGAGGAATCAGCGCCGGCGGCGGGGCGGGGCGGCTTGGGTGGCCTGAGCTTGGAAGGGATGGAGAAGGACAGCTTCTTCTCCTTCTCCATGGCGGCGGCGATTTGGGGGAAAGCGTGTGGAGTTGTGGGGGACGCAGAAACACGCCGAGAACAATAGTTGAAGCCTCGCAAAAATCCACAAAACCTAGGGAAAAGCAAGTGAACACCGAAAACTAAAATAACCCAAAAAAAACCAATTCAAAATGCGCAGAATAATAAGAACTAAATTTAGAGGGAGCACCAGACAAGACACGCAATGATGGTTGGGCGGTCAACTTGACATGATCACATACTACAAAAGTGATCTTTGCAGGAGCCTCGCCAGGGGGTTAACCATTTGTTAGTTGCTTCCGCTTGGGGTACGGCTATCTGCTACCTATTGCGAGGCGCATGGCCACCTCACCTATAGGGCGTAGATGGTGGGTCGGGCAAGTAGGAAATGTCTTGTCCTGCTGGCGCCAACCAATTTTTTTCTTTTATACTTTTATTTATATTTAAATTTTAACGCATATATTTTAAAACTGAAATTTACATGTCAAATTTGAAAAATGTTAACATAGTATAAAAATTAGAGCGGTTTTAAAAGATGTTGATAACTTTTAATAAAATGTTTGCAACAATAAAAAGACTGTTCCTATGTTTAAAAAATATATGTTTTAATAAAAAATGTGCATACAACAAAAAATATGTGTAATAAAAAGTATCCTGCCATTAGAAAATGCACATCACATTTGATTGAGATATTCTCGCTTTGCACTTAATAAATGTTATATAAAGGTGAAAATATTGGTGTAAGTTTTGTATATTTTCATTAGAAATGTAACATGACATTGTGAAAATTATCTCCACAACATAAAAAATCAAATAGTTTTAAAAATATTTATTGCCATTTAAAATGTACAAAGTGTATTTGAAAAATGTCACCACATATTTAAAAAGTGCTCAAAACATGTATTTAAAATTTCAAAATTATATGACATATAAAGTTCAAGTAAGCGCTGCAAATAGAAATTATGTACTACATAAAGTAAATATCTGGTTAAAAAGGAAAATGATTAAAACCGACAAAAAGGAATTTGAAAAAATATAAAAATAAAAGTATAACAAATAAAGAAAGAAATGAAATAAACTATGAAAAAAATAAAAACACAATATAACGAATGGAAAAATAAAACCAAGAAAACGGTGAAAAATCAAAGGAATGAAGAAAAAACGAGCAGAAAAAGTGGGACAAAATGAGGTCAAAGGATTCAAACTTGTCAGTTTAGAATATCTAGTATCTCTACCTTAGGTGTTCTGTGCCTAAAACTCGGTAGCACATTTTAAATGTTCAAAAAATTATGAAAAAAAATCCATCACATTGACACGACATCAAAGTATGTTGTCAAAAAAATTGAGACCAAAATTCGTAACGTAGTTTGAGAAACATAAACGACAAATTCGACAGTAAATGGTACGCAACTTAAGTTGGGCTTTAGATTAGGCCCATTATCACATTGATGTCCATTTTGTCATTTTTCTATCTCGAGCAATGTTTCGAATTTTTTTTAACAACATAAATTGATGTTGTGTCAATGTGCTGGATTTTTTTCAGAAATTTTTCAACATTTTAAAATGTGCTACCGAGTTTAGAGCATCGGGAGCATCCTAGGGGTGGGAGTACTAGATATTTCCCCCGTTTGTATAGTGCATAGAGTTACTAACCACTACGCCACATATCACTTTACCTTTACAAAGGCGTTGAACACTAATTGAGGTAAAAGATCGGAGCCTTTTTTCAGTTCTCGGCATTTTTTTATACTTATTCATTTTTCTTCTCCATTTTCTTCCTTTTTTTCTTTTTCATTCTCCATTTTCCCCCTTCTTTTTTGCATTTCTTTTCTTTTTTTTCTCTTTTCTCTTTTCGCTTTTTCCTTTTTCCTTCTTCATTTTTTGTTTTTTCATTTGTTTTTTCTTATGTTTGTTTTCATTTTCACTCTACATTTTCGTACATGTCAAAAACTTTTTTGTAACAAGTGATCAAAATTTTGTATACACGCTCAACATTACCTGGATGCTATTTCAACATTTTCACAAACTTGTTCAACATTTTCATAGTTATTCAAAAAAATCAAATACTTGATCAACATTTTTAATACTTATTTAACATTTTCAATACTTGTTCAATATTTTTATATACTCATTCAACATTTTACTACATATTTAACATTTTAGTACTTGTTCAACATTTTTAATGCTTATTAAACAAACAAGTATTTTAAAAATGTTGAACAGGTATTAAATTTTTGAATGAGTATTTGTAAAAATTTGAACAGGAATTTTAAAATATTGAGCAAGTATTACACAATGGTGAACAAGTAATTTAAAATGTTGAACGAGTATTTGGAAAATGTTGAACTAGTATTTAGAAATATTGAATAAGTATAAAAATATTGAATAAGTATTTAAAAATGTTGCATAAGAACTAAAATGTAGAGGAAAACAAAACAAACATAAGAAAACACACATGAAAACAAAAATGAAGAAGAAAGAAGAGAGCCAAACAAAAATGGACAAAAAGGAAACAAACAAGAATGAAACAAATCTGATGTGAGAAGATCGAATGCAAAAAAAACAGAGAAGAAAAATCAAATGAAACAAATGAAAAGTAAAAAATAAAAATGTTGAATAAGTTTAAAAAATGTTGAACTAGTATTTGCAAAGTGTTGAAGAAGTGTTAAATGTGGAACAAGTATTTGAGAAGTGTCTAATAAGCTGCTCGGACAATGAAGAAAAACAGAGAAGAAAAAAGAAACAAAAGCAAAGAAATGAAAAAGGGAATAAAAAACGAAAATAGAGAGGAGAAACCGCACATTATGCTTCACTAGTTAGCGGCACGGCAATGCACGCCTCTATAAATCATATGTAAAAGTTCACTTGTGTATATAAGAGAATACTTTAATAGTAGTAGTCAAAATATTTCAAATGTATTATTGTGTAGATAAGGTTCATTTTCCACCAAAAAACTACTCCATTCTCATTTCAACTATTAGTAGCCTTCTTATATTCTATGAATCTTGAAGAACAGATTCAAGTACTTAAGCACAACCCCTATTTATTCTTTCTATCTACTCAAGATCTACATTTGTTGTTTGTAATATGATTATTTTCTTACAAATCCAACTTTCCATATTTCTTTCTATTTCGATGTCATCGCCTCAACCAACAACGCTTAGTGCCACAACTATATGGAGTAGGGGAACAATCACTATGACTTGTTGATGATGAGCTTCTTCGGTAGAAGGCCATCCGTAATGGCATTCACTACAGGTGGTTGCTTGGCAAACATCCAACAATGGATCCATAATAGTCTTTACCAATGGCTAATATCATTTTGAGTAACTTGCAATATGTTCTCTTACAAGCTGAAGTTTTGTAGAGGAATAACAAAGAAGGCTGTTAAACATAAGATAAGTTTGCCTATTAGGCCTCGTTCAGAAGTCTTCCACAGGCCAGCTTCCTAAAATGGCTCCCAGAAGCCAGCCGAACGGATCTGCTCCAAGAAGCAGGCTCCGCGGAGACGAGGAATACGCAGTGCAATTTTTTCAGATTCAGGAGCAGTGCCAGCCCAGCTTCGTGAAACAGAGAAGTAGGAGTTGATCAAATTTACATGGGAATGCCCTTCCGAAGTGAGGCTCAGATACCGCTTCTTTGTCGCTACAACCGCCCTCGACACATCGAAACAAGGAGTTGGTAGAAATTACATGCCACCGCCTTCCAAGTGAATCTCACGCATCGCTTCAATCGCCGAACCTACTTCCCCAACCGAATTGGGCCAATATGACCTAGCCGAAACTCCCGGCCGAACATGCCTTAGCCTCGATTTCTGGCTACCAGTCCATGCATACGTGAGGAGCGAAGGATGATTAACCGAATGAAACACTGTTCCGCCGAGAAGCCGGAGGCCGAGAAGCTAGGAAGCCAGCTATTTCGAGAAACCAGCGGAGATCCGAACGGGCCTTAGATTATCTTTCGTAACATAGCATAATTCATATTGTTGCTAAGATTCACTGAACAAACATGAAAGCCTACTTGGTATAGCTGAACGGGCAATGCTAGAAAGGTTCCATTCCATAGTAATGAGTGAAGAAACAAGAAAATATTAGAAACCAAAACACTACAATAGTTCTCCTATGAGGCAAATATTTCTCGCTAGTACATGGTTCTCCAAAATCTAACATGGTTTATAGTTTGAAGTTAATGAAATTTCATAATATGTATAGTGACCTCATGGTTCTAACAAATATTTGCCCGGAAAACTATCACGCACTACAAAAGAATCTATATGCATAACATGTTAAGCATTGCACGATGGACCAATATGTAGAATGTTGGAACTCTAGACAACATACCAAAGCTATCTCTCAACTAATAATAATGAAAAGGAGCATGTTGAAGCACACTAAATTCATACATGTTTACAGTTACATAATCACTAAGAATACAAACTGATAACCAGAATTCCATGTGTACTTCTGCCAAAAATGTAACTATAGATCTAACTTTGCATAGTCATGATGACCCTTTTCCGTCTCTTGAGAGAAAGACCAATCAACTGAAAAAACAACATTTCTAAATAAAAAATCTAGTGAAAATGATCCATCAATGGCATTACCAGATACACAACGCCTGAGATTTAAACTTGCTTGAAAATGCATGGCACATCTTTACAGAAATAGTTTGTTGAAGCTATCTGAACCCAACTCAAAGAAAACAATAACTGGCTTAGGTTGGCTCTTTATTTAGACCTAGACGCTCCCATTTTGCAAAGATGGTTTTAGTGAAATGTTTGCACCCAACAGTACATTTCAGGACCGAGCTAAAAAGGAGCAACCTAGAATCATACTGTACAAGATGCTGATCCTCATCATCAATAACAGATCAAATGATATTCATTTTTATGAAATAAAAAATACTTACCTGCAGAAAACAATGGATCGACACTGATATTGAACTCAGTATTTTCTCGCCTTCAAATGAATGCAGAAATAAATACTGTAGGTTTTGAATTACCACGATGCTTAAATCAGCTTTTTTTTCTTGCAAAAAGAACAAGGTTTCAAGATATATTCTTGATTCATCAGCAGGCTTCAAACAAAATTCAATTCATTCCCATTGAAAGCTGGATGCAAAATGTGTGATTTTACATCTCTGCATATTCTTCTAACCTAAAACAATGATGTTGCAAAATCTGTTGGGAATAGTCCAGGTTTGTTCCAATTGCTAAAAAGATTATCACGTTCAACAAACCTGCTAGGATAGTTCCATCAAGCAGCTTACACAAATGATGCCGAGGATGGCCATTCAGCGTGACTTCAGCGTTGTCGAAGATAAGGCCGATCATGATGATGGCGGTTCCTCGCACATCGGGCTTCAAAAGCATAGGTCATTATGGGCACATTATGGAAATTTCCCAAGATGGGCTAGGTATTGTTGGGGAACGAGTAATTTCAAAAAATTTCCTACGACACGCAAGATCATGGTGATGCATAGCAACGAGAGGGGAGAGGTCGTCACATACCCTCAGACCGTTAAGCGGAAGCGCTATGACAACGCTGTTGATGTAGTCATACGCCTTCACGATCGATTAATCCTTAGTAATCGAACGACGGCACCTCCGCTCAAAGACACGCTCAGCTTCCGGCGACGCCCCGCGAACTCACGATCTAGTAGAGCTCGAGGAGAGTTTCACAAGACGACGGGCAGGATGATGTTGATGAAGCTATCACGCAGGCTTCGCCTAAGCACCGCCACGATATGACCGAGGTGGATTATGGTGGAGGGGGGCACCGACACGGCCGGAGAGATCAATGATCAACTTGGCATGCTTTAGGTGCCCCGCCTCAGATATAAAGGAGCAAGGGGGAGGACGGCCGCCCAGAGGGCGCGCCAGAGGAGGAGTCCTCCTCCTAGTAGGAGTAGGACTCCCTCTTCCTACTCCTACTAGGAGGGGAGAGGAAGGGGAGAAGGAGAAGGAAAGGGGCGCCTTCCTAGTCCACCGGACCAGAGGGGAGGGGCGCGGACTGCCCCGGCCGCCCTCTCTCTTCCACTAGGGCCCAACAAGGCCCATTAACCCCGGGGTTCCAGAACCCTCTCCGCACTCCTAAAAATCCCGATTTCACCCGAACTCTTCCGATGTTCAAATGTAGGCTTCCAATACATCAATCTTTATGTCTCTACCATTTCGAGACTCTCGCCATGTCCATGATCATATCCGGACTAACTACCTTCGACATCAAAACATATAAACTCATAATACCGATCGTCATGTAACTTTGTTGCAGGGACTCTACGGTTCGAGAACTATGTAGACATGACCGAGACACGCTATCCGTCAATAACCAATAGCGAACCTGGATGCTCATATTGGTTCCTACATATTCTACGAAGATCTTTATCGGTCAAACCGCATAACAACATACGGTGTTCCTTTGTCATCGATATGTTACTTGCCCGAGATTCGATCGCTGGTATCTCAATACCTAGATCAATCTCACATCGACAATCTCTTTTACTCGCTCAGAATGCATCATCCCGCAACTAACTCATTAGTCACATTGCTTGCAAGGCTTATTGTGATGTGCATTACCGAGAGGGCCCAGAGATACCTCTCCGACAATCGGAGTGACAAATCCTAATCTTGATCTATGCCAAATCAACAAGTACCACCGAGACACCAGAGAGCACCTTTATAATCACCCAGCTATGCTGACGCTTGGTAGCACACAAAGTGTTCCTCCGTAACTGGAGTTGCATAATCTCATAGTCATAGGAACATGTATAAGTCATGAAGAAAGCAATAGCAGAAACTAAACGATCAAGTGCTAAGCTAACGGAATGGGTCAAGTCAATCACATCATTCTCCTAATGATGTGATCCCATTAGTCAAATGACAACTTATGTCTATGGCTAGGAAACTCAACCATCTTTGACCAATGAGCTAGTCAAGTAGAGGCATACTAGTGACACTATGTTTGTCTATGTATTCACAAATGTATTATGTTTCCGGTAATACAATTCTAGCATGAATAATAAACATTTATCATGATATGAGGAAATAAATAATAACTTTATTATTGCCTCTAGGGCATATTTCCTTCAGCCTCCCACTTGCACTAGAGTCAATAATCTAGATTACACAAGAATGATTCTAACACCCATGGAGTCTTGATGTTGATCATGTTTTGCTCGTGGAAGAGGCTTAGTCAATGGTCTGCAACATTCAGATCCATATGTATCTTGCAAATCTCTATGTCTCCCACTTGACTTGATCCCGATGGAATTGAAGCGCCTTTTGATGTGCTTGGTCCTCTTGTGAAATCTGGATTCCTTTGCCAAGGCAATTGCACCAAGATTGTCACAAAATATTTTCATTGGACCCGATGCACTAGGTATCACACCTAGATCGGATATGAACTCCTTCATCCGATCTTCATTTGTTGCTTCAAGCAGCTATGTACTCCGCTTCACACGTAGATCCCGCCAGACGACGCTTTGTTTAGAACTGCACCAACCGACAGCTCCACCGCTCAATGTAAACACGATCCGGTTTGTGATTTAGAATCATTCGGATTAGTGTCAAAGCTTGCATCGACGTAACCATTTACAACAAGCTCTTTGTCACCTCCATAAACGAGAAACATATCCTTAGTCCTTTTAGGTATTTCAGATGTTCTTGACCGCTGTCCAAAGGATCCACTCGGATTACTTTGGTACCTCCTCGCTAAGCTAATAGCAAGGCACACATCAGATCTGGTACACAACATTGCATACATGATAGAACCTATGGATAAAGCATAGGAACACTTTTCATTTTCTCTATCTTCTCGTAGTGGTCGGGCATTGAGTCCGACTCAACTTCACACCTTGTAACACAGCAAGAACCCTTTCTTTGCTTGATCCATTTTGAACTTCTTCAAAACTTTATCAAGGTATGTGCTTTGTGAAAGTCCAATTGCCGCCTTGATCTATCTTTATAGATCTTGATGCCCAATATATAAGCAGCTTCACCGAGGTCTTTCATTGAGAAACTCTTATTCAAGTATCCTTTATGCTATCCAGAAATTCTATATCATTTCCAATCAACAATATGTCATCCACATATAATATTAGAAATGCTACAGAGCTCCCACTCACTTTCTTGTAAATACAAAGCTCCAAAAGTCTCAGATAAACCATATGCTTTGATCACACTATCAAAACGCTTATTCCAACTCCGAGAGGCTTGCACCAGTCCATAAATGGATCACTGGAGCTTGCATACTTTGTTAGCTCCTTTGATCGACAAAACCTTCCGTTGCATCATATACAACTCTTCTTCCGTAAATCCATTCGAATGCAGTTTTGACATCCATTTGCCAAATTTCATAATCATAAATGCAGCAATGGCTAACATGATTTGGACAGACTTAAGCATCGCCACGGGTGAGAAAGTCTCATCGTAGTCAACTCCTTGAACTTGTCGAAAACCTTTCACAACAAGTCGAGCTTTGTAGACAAGAATATTACCGTCATTGCCCTTCTTCTTGAAGATCCATTTATTCTCTATGGCTTGCCGATCATCGGCAAGTCAACCAAAGTCCACACTTTGTTCTCATACATGGATCCCATCTCATATTTCATGGCCTCAAGCCATTTTAGGAATCTAGGCTCACCATCGCTTCTTCATAGTTCGAGGTTCGCCTTGGTCAAGTAACATGACCTCCGTAATAGGATTACCGCATTCACTGTGCGGATCTTACTCCGTCGACCCACGAGGTTCGTAGTAACTTGATCTCAAGTTTCATGATCATCATCATTAGCTTCCTCACTAATTGGTGTAGGTGTCACAGAACCGGTTTCGTGATGAACTACTTTCCAATAAGGAGCAGGTATGCTACCTCATCAAGTTCTACTTTCCTCCCACTCACTTCTTTCGAGAGAAACTCCTCTAGAAAGGATCCATTCTTAGCAACGAATGTCTTGCCTTCGGATCTGTGATAGAAGGTATACCCAACAGCTTCTTTGGGTATCCTATGAAGACACATTCGATTTGGATTTGAGCTTATCAGTTGAAGCTTTTTCACATAAGCATCGCAGCCCCAAACTTTAAGAAATGACAACTTTGGTTTCTTGCCAAACCACAGCTCATAAGGAGTCGCCTCAACGGATTTGATGGTGCCCTATTTAACGTGAATGCAGCCGCCTCTAAAGCATAACCCCAAACGATAGCGTAAATCAAGAAGAGACATCATAGATCGCACCATATCTAGTAAAGTACGATTACGACGTTCGACACACCATTATGCCGTGGTGTTCCGTGGTGAGAGTTGCGTAAACTATTCGCATTGTTTCAAATGTAGACCAAACTCAGAACTCAAATATTCTCCTCCACGATCATATCAGAAACTTTATTTTCTTGTTACGATGATTTTCCACTTCACTCAAATTCTTTTGAACTTTTCAAATGTTTCAGATTTATGTTTCATTAAGTAGATATACCCATATCTCTCAAATCATCTGTGAAGGTGAGAAAATAATGATACCCGCCATGAGCCTCAATATTCATTGACCACATACATCAAGATGTATGATTTCTAACAAATCTGTTGTTTCGCCCATTGTTCCGAGAACGACATTTTAGTCATCTTGCCCATGAGGCATGGTTCGCAAGTACCAAGTGATTCATAATCAAGGATTCTAAAAGTCCATCAAGATGGAGTTTCTTCATGCGCTTTACACCAATATGACCTAAACGGCAAGTACACAAATAAGTTGCACTATCATTATCAACTCGCATCTTTTGGCTTCAATATTATGAATATGTGTATCACTACTATCGAGATTCAACAAAAATAGACCACTCTTCAAGGGTGCATGACCATAAAATATATTACTCATATAAATAGAACAACCATTATTCTCAGATTTAAATGAATAACCGCCTCGCATCAAACAAGATCCAGATATAATGTTCATGCTTAATGTTGGCACCAAATAACAATTATTCAGGTCTAAAACTAATCCCAAGGTAGATGTAGAGGTAGCGTGCAACGGTGATCACATCGACTTTGGAACCATTTCCCACGCCAGATCGCCACCTCGCCCTTAGCCAATCTTCGCTAATCCGTAGTCCTTGTTTCGAAGTTGCAAATATTAGCAATAGAACCAGATCAAATACCTGTGCTATCATGAGCTCTAGTAAGGTACACATCAATTATATGTATATCACATATACCTTTGTTCACCTTGCCATCCTTCTTATCCGCCAAATACTTGGGGCAGTTCCGCTTCAAAGGACTACCTATTTGGCAGAGAAGCACTTAGTCTCGTGCTTAGGTCCAGACTTGGCTTTCTTCCCTTGAGCAGCAACTTGTTTGCCGCTCTTCTTGAAGTTCCCTTCTTCTTCCTTTACCCTTTTTCTTGAAATCGGTGGTCTTGTTGACCATCAACACTTGATGCTCCTTCTGATTTCTACCTCCGCAGCCTTTAGCATTGTAAGAGCTCGGAATTGTCTTATCCATCCTTTGCATATTATAGTTCATCACGAAGCTTTTGTAGCTTGGTGGCAAGTGATTGAAGAATTTCACAATGACACTATCATCCGAAGATTAACTCCCAGCTTAATCAAGTGATTGTTATACCTGCATATTTTGAGTATATGTTCACCGACAGTAACTATTCTCCTCCATCTTGCAGCCGTAGAAATTATTGGAGACTTCATATCTCTCAATCCGCATTTGCTTGAAATATTAACTTCAACTCTGGAACATCTCATATGCTCCATGACGCTCAAAACATCGTTGAAGTCCCGGTTCTAAGCCGTAGCATGGCACATCTCGAACGAGTAGTCATCAGCTTTTGTTCGCCAGACGCTTCTAACGCCGCCGCCAGTTCTCTAGCAGAAAGTTCGCACCCAGCGGTGCTTCCAGGACGTAATTCTTCCAGGCAGCAATGAGGATAATCCTCAAGTTATGGACCCAGTCCGTAATTGCTACCATCATCTTTCAACTTTGCTTTCTCAAGGAACGCATTAAAATTCAACGGAACAACAACACGGGAAATCTATCTACAACAACATAGACAAGCAAAATACTATCAGGTACTAAGTTCATGATAAATTTAAGTTCAATTAATCATATTACTTAAGAACCCCCACTTAGATAGACATCCCTCTAATCATCTAAGTGATCACGTGATCCATATCAACTAAACCATAACCGATCATCACGTGAGATGGAGTAGTTTTCAATGGTGAACATCACTATGTTGATCATATCTACTATATGATTCACGCCGACCTTTCGTTCTCAAAGGTTCCGAGGCCATATCTACATATGCTAGGCTCGCAAGTTTAACCCGAGTATTCTCATGGTGCAAAACTGTCTTACACCCGCTGTAGATGAACGTTGAGCTTATCACACCCGATCATCACGTGGTGTCTCGCACGATTTAACTTTGGCAGCGTGCATACTCAGGAGAACAATTTTATCTTGAAATTTAGTGAGAGATCATCTTATAATGCTACCACAAACAAAGCGGAATAAGATGCATAAAGGATAAACATCACATGCAATCAATATAAGTGATATGATATGGCCTTTGATCTCCATCTCCAAAGCACCGCCATGATCACCGCCTCATCGGCGCGACACCTTGATCTCCATCGTAGCATCGTTGTCGCCTCGCCAACTATTGCTTTACAATTATCGCTACCGCTTAGTGATAAAGTAAAGCAATTACATGGCAATTGCATTGCATACAATAAAGCGACAACCATATGGCTCTCGCCATTGTCGATAACTCCGCTACAAAAACATGATCATCTCATACAATAAAATATAGCATCATGTCTTGACCATATCACATCACAACATTCCCTGCAAAAACAAGTTAGACGCCCTCTACTTTGTTGTTGCAAGTTTTACGTGGCTGCTATGGGCTGAGCAAGAACAGTTCTTACCTATGCATCAAAACCACAATGATAGTTCGCAAGTTAGTGCTGTTTTAACCTTCTCAAGGACCGGCGAAGTCACACTCGGTTCAACTAAAGTTGAGAAACCGACACTCGCCACCAATTGCAGCAAAGCACGCCGGTAGAACCAGTCTCATGTAAGCATATGCGTAATGTCGGTCCGGCCGCTTCATCCAACAATACCGCCAACCAAAGTATGACATGTCGGTAAGCAAGATGACTTGTATCGCCCACAACTCACTTGTATTCTACTCGCATATAACATCTACGCAATAACTTGGCTCGATACCACTTTGGGGAACGAGTAATTTCAAAAATTCCTACGCACACGCAAGATCATGGTGATGCATAACAAGAGAGGGAGAGGTCATCCACATACCCTCAGAGACCGTTAAGGAAGCATTATGACAACATGGTTGATGTAGTCGACGCCTTCACGATCGACCGATCCTTAGTATCGAACGCACGGCACCTCCCTGCTCAGCAAACGCTTAGTTTGGCGGCGCCCCACGCAACTCACGATCCAAAGAGAGCTTCGAGGGAGAGTTTCATCAAGATGACGGGCAGGACGATGTTGATGAAGCTACTGGCCGCAGGCTTCGCCTTAAGCAGCGCCACGATATGACCGAGGTGGATTATGGTGGAGGGGGCACCAGACACGGCTGGGAGAGATCAATGATCAACTTGGCGTTTAGGGTGCCCCCCGCCTCAGATATAAAGGAGCGAGGGGAGGCTGCCCGACCCTCAGAGGGCGACCAGAGGAGGAGGAGTCCTCCTAGTAGGAGTAGGACTCCTCTTCCTACTCCTACTAGAGGGGGAAAGGAAGGGGAGAAGTGAGGAAAGGGGGCGCCACTTCTTCCTAGTCCAATTTGACCAGAGGGGGCACGCGCCTGCCTCGGCCGCCCTCTCTCTCTCCACTAGGCCCAACAAGGCCCATTAACCTCGGGGTTCCTCAACTTCCCGCACTCCAGAAAAATCCGATTTCACCCGAACTCTTCCGATGTCCAAATGTAGGCTTCCAATATATCAATCTTTATTTCTCGACCATTTCGAGACTCTCGCATGTCCGTGATCATATCCGGACCAACTACCTTCTATACATCAAAACATATAAACTCATAATACCGATCGTCACGTAACTTTAAACGTATGGACCTCTACGGGTTCGAGAACTATGTAGACATGACCGAGACATCGCTACGGGTCAAGAATCAACAGCGGAACCTGATGCTCATATTGGTTCCTACATATTCTACGTAAGATCTTTATTGGTCAAACCGATAACAACATGTTGGAAATATGCCCTAGAGGCAATAATAAATTAGTTATTATTATATTTCCTTGTTCATGATAATCGCTTATTATTCATGCTATAATTGTATTGACCGGAAACAGCAATACATGTGTGGATACATAGACAACACCATGTCCCTAGTAAGCCTCTAGTTGACTAGCTCAGTGATCAATAGATGGTTACGGCTTCCACCATGGACATTGGATGTCATTGATAACGGATCACATCATTAGGAGAATGATGTGATGGACAAGACCCAATCCTAAGCATAGCACAAGATCGTAGTTCGCTTTTGCTAGAGCTTTTCCAATGTCAAGTATCTCTTCCTTAGACCATGAGATCGCAAATTCCTTGACACCGTGAGGGAGTGCTTTGGTGTATCAAACGCCACAACGAATCGGGTGACTATAAAGGTGCACTACAGGTATCTCCGAAAGTGACCATTGGGTTGACACGGATCGAGATCGGATTTGTCACCCGTAAACGGAGAGGTATCTCCGCCCACTCGTAGGACATCATCATAATGCACAATGTGACCAAGGGGTTGATCACGGATGATGTGTTACGGAACGAGTAAAGAGATTCTGCCGTAACGAGATTGAATAAGGTATCGGATACCGACGATCGAATCTCGGCAAGTACAATACCGCTTAGACAAAGGGAATTGTATACGGGATCGATTGAGTCCTCGACATCGTGGGTTCATCCGATGAGATCATCGTGGAACATGTGGGAGCCAACATGGGTATCCAGATCCCGCTGTTGATTATTGACCGAGAACGCCTCGGCCATGTCTCAGATGATTCCCGAACCCGTAGGGTCTACACTTAAGGTCTGGCGACGCTTAGGGTTATAAAGGAAGTTTGTATGGTTACCGAATGTTGTTCGAGTCCCTTGATGAGATCCCTGACGTCACGAGGAGTTCCGGAATGGTCCTGGAGGTAAAGATTTATATATGGAAAGTTGTTGTTCGGTTCTAAAAAGTTCGGGTTTTTTCTGATAAATGGAAGCTCTGCAGGTTCCGAGGATTCTGGAGGGTTCGTGAGGTCCGGAAATTGTTCCACCACGTCCAATAACAGCAGCATGGGCTGTAGGGGGGCGCCTCAGCCATAATGGGCCAAGGGAACCAGCCCCCCAAGGCCCATGCGCATGGGAGGGGGAAACCCTGGGTGAGGGCCTCCACTTGACTTGGGAGGCACTCCTCCTCCTCGGCCGCCCCCAAGTCCCATCTAGGGCTGGCCGCACCCTTGGGGTGGAAATTCCCAAAGGGCGCAGCCCCCTTTCCCCTATATATACTTCGAGGTTTTGGGCTGCCCAAACACACGAGAACCTCTCCTCTTGGTGCAGCCATGCCTCTCCTCCTCCTCCTCTCCCTTGGTGTTGCAATGGTCCCTGCGGATTGCCACGCCCTCCATCACCACCACGCCATGTGCTGCTGTTGATGGAGTCTTCTCTCAACCTCTCCTCTCTCTTGCTGGATCAAGGCGTGAGACGCCACCGGGGCTGTATGTGTTGAACGCGGAGGTGCCGTCTGCTCGCACTAGGATCTCCCTGATTTGAATCAATGATTTAAGCATGACTCCTTCAACCCTGCTTCACATGAACGCCTCCTTTAACGATCTACAAGGGTATGTAGATGCACTCTCCTTCCCTCAAGCTAAGTTTCTCCATAGATAGATCTTGGTGACACGAGGAAAATTTTGAATTTCTGCTACGCTCCCCAACAAAGGGCATCATGAGCTAGGTCTATTGCGAGATTATTTGCACGGAGTAGAACACAAAGTAGTTGTGGGCGTTGATTTTGTTCAATATGCAATACTGCTACTAGTCCAATCTTGTTTCGACGATCATTGTGGAAGTTGTCCAATATCTGCGCCGGACTCGTCGTCGTGAAGCCCGGTTAAAGAGACTCTTGAGGAGTTCGGACTAGGGGGTGTCCGGATAGCGAACTATCATCATCGGCGGACTCCAAGACTATGAAGATAGGAGATTGAAGACTTCGTCCGTGTCCGGATGGGACTTTCCTTGGCGTGGAAGGCAAGCTTGGCGATCTGGATATGTAGATCTCCTACCTTTGTAACCGACTTTGTGTAACCCTAGCCCTCTCCGGTGCCTATATAAACCGGATGGCTTTAGTCCATAGGAGGAACAACAATCATACCATAGGCTAGCTTCTAGGGTTTAGCCTCTTTGATCTCGTGGTAGATCCACTCTTGTAACACACATCATCAATATTAATCAAGCAGGACATAGGGTTTTACCTCCATCAAGAGGGCCCGAACCTGGGTAAAACATCGTGTCCCTTGTCTCCTGTTACCATCTGCCTAGACGCACAGTTCGGGACCCCCTACCCGAGATCCGTCGGTTTTGACACCGACAAGAAGCAAAACTCTACTTCCACGAGAAGCAAATCTTCCTCCTCGTGGAAGCACAACTATGTGCTCCTTGCGAAAATAAACTCCATGGTCCCACGCGAATCAAATATGTGCTTCCGCGATGCTTCTCGTAAAAGCGCAATTTTTTCCTTTTTCCGAGAACAATAGTTGTGCTTCGCAAAAAAATCCACAAAACCTAGGGAAAAGCAAGTGAACACCGGAAAACTAAAATAACCCAAAAAAAAACCAATTCGAAAATGCGTACAGAATAATAAGAACTAAATTTAGAGGGAGCACCAGCACAAGACACGCAATGATGGTTGGGCGGTCAACTTGACATGATCACATACTACAAAAAGTGACCCTTGCAGGAGCCTCGCCAGGGGGTTAACCATTTGTTAGTTGCTTCCGCGTGGGGTACGGCTATCTGCTACCTATTGCGAGGCGCATGGCCACCTCACCTATAGGGCGTAGATGGTGGGTCGGGCAAGTAGGAAATGTCTTGTCCTGCTGGCGCCAACCAATTTTTTTCTTTTATACTTTTATTTATATTTAAATTTTAACGCATATATTTTAAAACTGAAATTTACATGTCAAATTTGAAAAATGTTAACATAGTATAAAAAATTAGAGCGGTTTTAAAAGATGTTGATAACTTTTAATAAAAATGTTTGCAACAATAAAAAAGACTGTTCCCATGTTTAAAAATATATGTTTTAATAAAAAATGTGCATACAACAAAAATATGTGTAATAAAAAGTATCCTGCCATTAGAAAATGCACATCACATTTGATTGAGATATTCCGCTTTTGCACTTAATAAATGTTATATAAAGGTGAAAAATATTGGTGTAAGTTTTGTATATTTTCATTAGAAATGTAACATGACATTGTGAAAATTATCTCCACAACATAAAAAATCAAATAGTTTTAAAAATATTTATTGCCATTTAAAATGTACAAAGTGTATTTGAAAAATGTCACCACATATTTAAAAGTGCTCAAAACATGTATTTAAAATTTCAAAATTATATGACATATAAAGTTCAAGTAAATGCGCTGCAAATAGAAATTGCGTACTCACATAAAGTAAATATCTGGTTAAAAGGAAAATGATTAAAACCGACAAAAAAGGAATTTGAAAAAATATAAAAAATAAAAGTATAACAAATAAAGAAAGAAATGAAATAAACTATGAAAAAAAAATAAAAACACAATATAACGAATGGAAAAATAAAACCGAAGAAAACGGTGAAAAATCAAAGGAATGAAGAAAAAAACGGAGCAGAAAAAGTGGGACAAAATGAGGTCAAAGGGATTCAAACTTGGGTCGTTTGTATAGGGGAAATATCTAGTACTCCCACCCCTAGGGTGCTCCCGGTGCTCCAAAACTCGGTAGCACATTTTAAATGTTCAAAAAATTATGAAAAAAAATCCATCACATTGACACGACATCAAAGTATGTTGTCAAAAAAATTGAGACCAAAATTCGTAACGTAGTTTGAGAAACATAAACGACAAATTCGACAGTAAATGGTACGCAACTTAAGTTGGGCTTTAGATTAGGCCCATTATCACATTGATGTCCATTTTGTCATTTTTCTATCTCGAGCAATGTTTGAATTTTTTAACAACATAAATTGATGTTGTGTCAATGTGCTGGATTTTTTCAGAAATTTTTCAACATTTTAAAATGTGCTACCGAATTTAAGCATCGAGCATCATCTAAAGTACTAGATATTTCCGTTTGTATAGTGCATAGAGTTACTAACCACTCGCCACATATCACTTTACCTTTACAAAGCGTTGAACACTAATTGAGGTAAAAGATCGGAGCCTTTTTCAGTTCTCGGCATTTTTTTATACTTATTCATTTTTCTTCTCCATTTTCTTCCTTTTTTTCTTTTCATTCTCCATTTTCCCCTTCTTTTTGCATTTCTTTTCTTTTTTCTCTTTTCTCTTTTAGCTTTTCCTTTTCCTTCTTCATTTTTGTTTTTCATTTGTTTTTCTTATGTTTGTTTTCATTTTCACTCTACATTTTCGTACATGTCAAAAACTTTTTTGTAACAAGTGATCAAAATTTTTGTATACACGTTCAACATTACCTGGATGCTATTTCAACATTTTTCACAAACTTGTTCAACATTTTCATAGTTATTCAAAAAAATCAAATACTTGATCAACATTTTTAATACTTATTTAACATTTTCAAATACTTGTTCAACATTTTTATATACTCATTCAACATTTTACTACATATTTAACATTTTAAGTACTTGTTCAACATTTTTAATGCTTATTAAACAAACAAGTATTTTAAAAATGTTGAACAAATTAAATTTTTGAATGAGTATTTGTAAAAATTTGAACAGGAATTTTAAAATATTGAGCAAGTATTACACAATGGTGAACAAGTAATTTAAAATGTTGAGCAGTATTTGGAAAATGTTGAGCAGTATTTAGAAATATTGAATAAGTATAAAAATATTGAATAAGTATTTAAAAATGTTGCATAAGAACTAAAATGTAGAGTGAAAACAAAACAAACATAAGAAAACACACATGAAAACAAAAAATGAAGAAGAAAGAAGAGAGCCAAACAAAAAATGGACAAAAAAGGAAACAAACAAGAATGAAACAAATCTGATGTGAGAAGATCGAATGCAAAAAAAAAACAGAGAAGAAAAATCAAATGAAACAAATGAAAAGTAAAAAATAAAAAATGTTGAATAAGTTTAAAAAAATGTTGAACGAGTATTTGCAAAGTGTTGAAGAAGTGTTAAAATGTGGAACAAGTATTTGAGAAGTGTCGAATAAGCGTTCGGACAATGAAGAAAAACAGAGAAGAAAAAAAGAAACAAAAGCAAAGAAATGAAAAAAAGGGAATAAAAAAACGAAAATAGAGAGGAGAAACCGGCACATTATGCTTCACTAGTTAGCGTGCACGTGCAATGCACGTCTCTATAAATCATATGTAAAAGTTCACTTGTGTATATAAGAGAATACTTTAATAGTAGTAGTCAAAAATATTTCAAATGTATTATTGTGTAGATAAGGTTCATTTTCCACCAAAAAAAACTACTCCATTCTCATTTCGAACTATTAGTAGCCTTCTTATATTCTATGAATCTTGAAGAACAGATTCAAGTACTTAAGCACAACCCCTATTTATTCTTTCTATCTACTCAAGATCTACATTTGTTGTTTGTAATATGATTATTTTCTTACAAATCCAACTTTCCATATTTCTTTCTATTTCGATGTCATCGTCTCAACCAACAACGTTTAGTGCCACAACTATATGGAGTAGGGGAACAATCACTATGACTTGTTGATGATGAGCTTCTTCGGGTAGAAGGCCATCCAGAATGGCATTCACGGCACAGGGTGGTTGCTTGGCAAACATCCAGAACAATGGATCCATAATAGTCTTTACCAATGGCGAATATCATTTTGAGTAACTTGCAATATGTTCTCTTACAAGCTGAAGTTTTGTAGAGGAATAACAAAGAAGGCTGTTAAACATAAGATAAGTTTGCCTATTAGGCCTCGTTCAGAAGTCTTCCACAGGCCAGCTTCCTAAAATGGCTCCCGAAGCCAGCCGAGCGGATCTGCTCCAAGAAGCAGGCTCATGGAGACGAGGAATCTGTGAGTGCAATTTTTTCAGATTCAGGAGCAGTGCCAGCCCAGCTTCGTGAAACAGAGAAGTAGGAGTTGATCAAATTTACATGGGAATGCCCTTCCGAAGTGAGGCTCGCATACCGTTTCGGTCGCTACAACCGGCCCTCGACACATCGAAACAAGGAGTTGGTAGAAATTACATGCCACTGCCCTTCCGAAGTGAATCTCACGTACCGTTTCAATCGCTCGAACCTACTTCCCCAACCGAATTGGGCCAATATGACCTAGCCGAAACCCTGGCCGAACATGCCTTAGCCTGATTTCCTGGGCTACCAGTCCATGCATACGTGAGGAGCGAAGGATGATTAACCGAATGAAACACTGCTCCGCCGAGAAGCTGGAGGCCAGCGAGAAGCTAGGAAGCCAGCTATTTCGAGAAACCAGCGGAGATCCGAACGGGGCCTTAGATTATCTTTCAGAACATAGCATAATTCATATTGTTGCTAAGATTCACTGAACAAACATGAAAGCCTACTTGGTATAGCTGAACGGGCAATGCTAGAAAGGTTCCATTCCATAGTAATGAGTGAAGAAACAAGAAAATATTAGAAAACCAAAAACACTACAATAGTTCTCCTATGAGGCAAATATTTCTCGCTAGTACATGGTTCTCCAAAAATCTAACATGGTTTATAGTTTGAAGTTAATGAAATTTCATAATATGTATAGTGACCTCATGGTTCTAACAAATATTTGCCCGGGAAAAAACTATCACGTACTACAAAAGAATCTATATGCATAACATGTTAAGCATTGCACGTATGGACCAATATGTAGAATGTTGGAACTCTAGACAACATACCAAAGCTATCTCTCAACTAATAATAATGAAAAGGAGCATGTTGGAAGCACACGAAATTCATACATGTTTACAGTTACATAATCACTAAGAATACAAACTGATAACCGTAAATCTCCATGTGTACTTCTGCCAAAAAATGTAACTATAGATCTAACTTTTGCATAGTCATGATGACCCTTTTCTGTCTCTTGAGAGAAAGACCAATCAACTGAAAAAACAACATTTCTAAATAAAAAATCTAGTGAAAATGATCCATCAATGGCATTACCAGATACACAACGTCTGGAGATTTAAACTTGCTTGAAAATGCATGGCACATCTTTACAGAAATAGTTTGTTGAAGCTATCTGAACCCAACTCAAAGAAAACAATAACTGGCTTAGGTTGGCTCTTTATTTAGACCTAGACGTTCCCATTTTGCAAAGATGGTTTTAGTGAAATGTTTGCACCCAACAGTACATTTCAGGACCGAGCTAAAAAAGGAGCAACCTAGAATCATACTGTACAAGATGCTGATCCTCATCAGTCAATAACAGATCAAATGATATTCATTTTTTATGAAATAAAAAAATACTTACCTGCAGAAAAACAATGGATCGACACTCGATATTGAACTCAGTATTTTCTCGTCTTCAAATGAATGCAGAAATAAATACTGTGTAGGTTTTGAATTACCACGATGCTTAAATCAGCTTTTTTTTCTTGCAAAAAAGAACAAGGTTTCGAAGATATATTCTTGATTCATCAGCAGGCTTCAAACAAAATTCAATTCATTCCCATTGAAAGCTGGATGCAAAATGTGTGATTTTACATCTCTGCATATTCTTCTCTAACCTAAAACAATGATGTTGCAAAATCTGTTGGGAATAGTCCAGGTTTGTTCCAATTGCTAAAAAGATTATCACGTTCAACAAACCTGCTAGGATAGTTCCATCAAGCAGCGACACAAATGATGCTGAGGATGGCCATTCAGCGTGACTTCAGCGTTGTCGAAGATAAGGCGTCGACCGCGATGATGGCGGTTCCCTCAGACATCGGCGTCTTCAAAAGCATAGGTCATTATGGGCACATTATGGAAATTTCCCAAGATGGGCTAGGTATTGTTGGGGAACGTAGTAATTTCAAAAAATTTCCTACGTATACGCAAGATCATGGTGATGCATAGCAACGAGAGGGGAGAGTGTCGTCTACATACCCTCGTAGACCGTTAAGCGGAAGCGTTATGACAACGCGGTTGATGTAGTCATACGTCTTCACGATCGACTAATCCTTAGTACTGAACGTACGGCACCTCCGCGTTCAGCACACGTTCAGCTCGGCGACGTCCCGCGAACTCACGATCTAGTAGAGCTCGAGGGAGAGTTTCGTCAGCACGACGGCGTGGTGATGATGTTGATGAAGCTACCGTCGCAGGGGCTTCGCCTAAGCACCGCTTCTGATATGACCGAGGTGGATTATGGTGGAGGGGCACCGCTTTGCACGGCTGGGAGAGATCAATGATCAACTTGGGCGTTCTAGGGTGCCCCCTGCCCCCGTATATAAAGGAGCAAGGGGGGAGGACGGCCGGCCCTGTAGGGCGCGCCAGGAGGAGGAGTCCTCCTCCTAGTAGGAGTAGGACTCCCCTCTTTCCTACTCCTACTAGGAGGGGGAGAGGAAGGGGGAGAAGGAGAAGGAAAGGGGGGCGCCCCCCCTTCCTAGTCCAATTCGGACCAGAGGGGGAGGGGCGCGCGGACTGCCCTGGCCGGCCCCTCTCTCTCTCCACTAGGGCCCAACAAGGCCCATTAACCCCCGGGGGTTCCGGTAACCCCTCTGGCACTCCGGTAAAATCCCGATTTCACCCGGAACTCTTCCGATGTTCAAATGTAGGCTTCCAATACATCAATCTTTATGTCTCTACCATTTCGAGACTCCTCGTCATGTCCATGATCATATCCGGGACTCCGAACTACCTTCGGTACATCAAAACATATAAACTCATAATACCGATCGTCACAGAACTTTAAGCGTGTGGACCCTACGGGTTCGAGAACTATGTAGACATGACCGAGACACGTTACCGGTCAATAACCAACAGCAGAACCTGGATGCTCATATTGGTTCCTACATATTCTACGAAGATCTTTATCGGTCAAACCGCATAACAACATACGGTGTTCCCTTTGTCATCGATATGTTACTTGCCCGAGATTCGACCGTTGGTATCTCAATACCTAGATCAATCTCGTTACCGACAATTCTCTTTACTCGTTCTGTAATGCATCATCCCGCAACTAACTCATTAGTCACATTGCTTGCAAGGCTTATTGTGATGTGCATTACCGAGAGGGCCCAGAGATACCTCTCCGACAATCGGAGTGACAAATCCTAATCTTGATCTATGCCAAATCAACAAGTACCACCGGAGACACCTGTAGAGCACCTTTATAATCACCCAGTTACGTTGTGACGTTTGGTAGCACACAAAGTGTTCCTCCGGTAATCTGGAGTTGCATAATCTCATAGTCACAGGAACATGTATAAGTCATGAAGAAAGCAATAGCAGTAAACTAAACGATCAAGTGCTAAGCTAACGGAATGGGTCAAGTCAATCACATCATTCTCCTAATGATGTGATCCCATTAGTCAAATGACAACTTATGTCTATGGCTAGGAAACTCAACCATCTTTGACCAATGAGCTAGTCAAGTAGAGGCATACTAGTGACACTATGTTTGTCTATGTATTCACAAATGTATTATGTTTCCGGTTAATACAATTCTAGCATGAATAATAAACATTTATCATGATATGAGGAAATAAATAATAACTTCATTATTGCCTCTAGGGCATATTTCCTTCAGTCTCCCACTTGCACTAGAGTCAATAATCTAGATTACACAGTAATGATTCTAACACCCATGGAGTCTTGATGTTGATCATGTTTTGCTCGTGGAAGAGGCTTAGTCAAGGGTCTGCAACATTCAGATCCATATGTATCTTGCAAATCTCTATGTCTCCCACTTGGACTTGATCCCGGATGGAATTGAAGCGTCTTTTGATGTGCTTGGTCCTCTTGTGAAATCTGGATTCCTTTGCCAAGGCAATTGCACCAGTATTGTCACAAAATATTTTCATTGGACCCGATGCACTAGGTATCACACCTAGATCGGATATGAACTCCTTCATCCAGACTCCTTCATTTGTTGCTTCTGAAGCAGCTATGTACTCCGCTTCGCACGTAGATCCCGGCACGACGCTTTGTTTAGAACTGCACCAACTGACAGCTCCACCGTTCAATGTAAACACGTATCCGGTTTGTGATTTAGAATCATTCGGATTAGTGTCAAAGCTTGCATCGACGTAACCATTTACAACAAGCTCTTTGTCACCTCCATAAACGAGAAACATATCCTTAGTCCTTTTTAGGTATTTCAGGATGTTCTTGACCGCTGTCCAGTGATCCACTCCTGGATTACTTTGGTACCTCCCTGCTAAGCTAATAGCAAGGCACACATCAGATCTGGTACACAACATTGCATACATGATAGAACCTATGGATAAAGCATAAGGAACACTTTTCATTTTCTCTCTATCTTCTGCAGTGGTCGGGCATTGAGTCTGACTCAACTTCACACCTTGTAACACAGGCAAGAACCCTTTCTTTGCTTGATCCATTTTGAACTTCTTCAAAACTTTATCAAGGTATGTGCTTCGTGAAAGTCCAATTAAGCGTCTTGATCTATCTTTATAGATCTTGACGCCCAATATATAAGCAGCTTCACCGAGGTCTTTCATTGAGAAACTCTTATTCAAGTATCCTTTTATGCTATCCAGAAATTCTATATCATTTCCAATCAGCAATATGTCATCCACATATAATATTAGAAATGCTCTGAGCTCCCACTCACTTTCTTGTAAATCTGAGGCTTCTCCAAAAGTGCAGATAAATCCATATGCTTTGATCACACTATCAAAACGTTTATTCCAACTCCGAGAGGCTTGCACCAGTCCATAAATGGATCGCTGGAGCTTGCATACTTTGTTAGCTCCCTTTGGATCGACAAAACCTTCCGGTTGCATCATATACAACTCTTCTTCCAGAAATCCATTCGGGAATGCAGTTTTGACATCCATTTGCCAAATTTCATAATCATAAAATGCAGCAATGGCTAACATGATTTGGACAGACTTAAGCATCGCCACGAGTGAGAAAGTCTCATCGTAGTCAACTCCTTGAACTTGTCGAAAACCTTTCACAACAAGTCGAGCTTTGTAGACAGTAACATTACCGTCAGCGTCAGTCTTCTTCTTGAAGATCCATTTATTCCCTATGGCTTGCCGATCATCGGGCAAGTCAACCAAAGTCCACACTTTGTTCTCATACATGGATCCCATCTCATATTTCATGGCCTCAAGCCATTTTGTGGAATCTAGGCTCACCATCGCTTCTTCATAGTTCGTAGGTTCGCCTTGGTCAAGTAACATGACCTCCAGAATAGGATTACCGTACCACTCTGGTGCGGATCTTACTCTGGTTGACCTACGAGGTTCGGTAGTAACTTCATCTGAAGTTTCATGGTCAACATCATTAGCTTCCTCACTAATTGGTGTAGGTGTCACAGGAGCCGGTTTCTGTGATGAACTACTTTCCAATAAGGGAGCAGGTACAGTTACCTCATCAAGTTCTACTTTCCTCCCTCACTTCTTTCGAGAGAAACTCCTCTAGAAAGGATCCATTCTTAGCAACGAATGTCTTGCCTTCGGATCTGTGATAGAAGGTATACCCAACAGTTTCCTTTGGGTATCCTATGAAGACACATTTCTCCGATTTGGATTTGAGCTTATCAGGTTGAAGCTTTTTCACATAAGCATCGCAGCCCCAAACTTTAAGAAATGACAACTTTGGTTTCTTGCCAAACCACAGTTCATAAGGAGTCGTCTCAACGGATTTCGATGGTGCCCTATTTAACGTGAATGCAGCCGTCTCTAAAGCATAACCCCAAAACGACAGCGGTAAATCAGTAAGAGACATCATAGATCGCACCATATCTAGTAAAGTACGATTACGAGTTCGGACACACCATTATGCTGTGGTGTTCCGGGTGGTGTGAGTTGCGAAATTATTCGGCATTGTTTCAAATGTAGACCAAACTCGTAACTCAAATATTCTCCTCCACGATCATATTGTAGAAACTTTATTTTCTTGTTACGATGATTTTCCGCTTCACTCTGAAATTCTTTGAACTTTTCAAATGTTTCAGACTTATGTTTCATTAAGTAGATATACCCATATCTGCTCAAATCATCTGTGAAGGTGAGAAAATAATGATACCCGCCGCGAGACTCAATATTCATTGGACCACATACATCAGTATGTATGATTTCTAACAAATCCGTTGCTCGCTCCATTGTTCCGGAGAACGACATTTTAGTCATCTTGCCCATGAGGCATGGTTCGCAAGTACCAAGTGATTCATAATCAAGTGATTCTAGAAGTCCATCAGTATGGAGTTTCTTCATGCGCTTTACACCAATATGACCCAAGCGGCGATTACCACAAATAAGTTGCACTATCATTATCAACTCTGCATCTTTTGGCTTCAACATTATGAATATGTGTATCACTACTATCGAGATTCAACACAAATAGACCACTCTTCAAGGGTGCATGACCATAAAATATATTACTCATATAAATAGAACAACCATTATTCTCAGATTTAAATGAATAACCGTCTCGCATCAAACAAGATCCAGATATAATGTTCATGCTTAATGTTGGCACCAAATAACAATTATTCAGGTCTAAAACTAATCCCGAAGGTAGATGTAGAGGTAGCGTGCCAACGGTGATCACATTGACTTTGGAACCATTTCCCACGCGCATCGCCACCTCGTCCTTAGCCAGTCTTCGCTTAATCCGTAGTCCTTGTTTCGAGTTGCAAATATTAGCAATAGAACCAGTATCAAATACCCAGGTGCTACTGCGAGCTCTAGTAAGGTACACATCAATTATATGTATATCACATATACCTTTGTTCAGCTTGCCATCCTTATTATCCGCCAAATACTTGGGGCAGTTCCGCTTCCAGTGACCAGTCTATTTGCAGTAGAAGCACTTAGTCTCAGGCTTAGGTCCAGACTTGGGTTTCTTCCCTTGAGCAGCAACTTGTTTGCCGTTCTTCTTGGAGTTCCCCTTCTTCTTCCCTTTGCCCTTTTTCTTGAAACTGGTGGTCTTGTTGACCATCAACACTTGATGCTCCTTCTTGATTTCTACCTCCGCAGCCTTTAGCATTGCGAAGAGCTCGGGAATTGTCTTATCCATCCTTTGCATATTATAGTTCATCACGAAGCTCTTGTAGCTTGGTGGCAGTGATTGAAGAATTTCGTCAATGACACTATCATCCGGAAGATTAACTCCCAGTTTAATCAAGTGATTGTTATACCCAGACATTTTGAGTATATGTTCACTGACAGAACTATTCTCCTCCATCTTGCAGCTGTAGAAATTATTGGAGACTTCATATCTCTCAATCCGGGCATTTGCTTGAAATATTAACTTCAACTCTTGGAACATCTCATATGCTCCATGACGTTCAAAACATCGTTGAAGTCCCGGTTCTAAGCCGTAAAGCATGACACACTGAACGAGTAGTCATCAGCTTTGCTCTGCCAGACGTTCTTAACGTCGTCGCCAGCATCTGCAGCAGGCACGGCACCTAGCGGTGCTTCCGGGCGTAATTCTTACGTGCAGCAATGAGGATAATCCTCAAGTTATGGACCCAGTCTGTGTAATTGCTACCATCATCTTTCAACTTTGCTTTCTCAAGGAACGCATTAAAATTCAACGGAACAACAACACGGGAAATCTATCTACAACAACATAGACAAGCAAAATACTATCAGGTACTAAGTTCATGATAAATTTAAGTTCAATTAATCATATTACTTAAGAACCCCCACTTAGATAGACATCCCTCTAATCATCTAAGTGATCACGTGATCCATATCAACTAAACCATAACCGATCATCACGTGAGATGGAGTAGTTTCAATGGTGAACATCACTATGTTGATCATATCTACTATATGATTCACGCTCGACCTTTCGTTCTCAGTGTTCCGAGGCCATATCTACATATGCTAGGCTCGTCAAGTTTAACCCGAGTATTCTGCGTGTGCAAAACTGTCTTACACCCGTTGTAGATGAACGTTGAGCTTATCACACCCGATCATCACGTGGTGTTTCGGCACGACGAACTTTGGCAGCGGTGCATACTCAGGGAGAACAATTTTATCTTGAAATTTAGTGAGAGATCATCTTATAATGCTACCGTCAAACAAAGCGGAATAAGATGCATAAAGGATAAACATCACATGCAATCAATATAAGTGATATGATATGGCCTTTGATCTCCATCTCCAAAGCACTGTCATGATCACCGTCTTCATCGGCGCGACACCTTGATCTCCATCGTAGCATCGTTGTCGTCTCGCCAACTATTGCTTCTACAATTATCGCTACCGCTTAGTGATAAAGTAAAGCAATTACAGGGCAATTGCATTGCATACAATAAAGCGACAACCATATGGCTCCTGCCAGTTGCCGATAACTCCGTTACAAAACATGATCATCTCATACAATAAAATATAGCATCATGTCTTGACCATATCACATCACAACATTCCCTGCAAAAACAAGTTAGACGTCCTCTACTTTGTTGTTGCAAGTTTTACGTGGCTGCTATGGGCTGAGCAAGAACAGTTCTTACCTATGCATCAAAACCACAATGATAGTTCGTCAAGTTAGTGCTGTTTTAACCTTCTCAAGGACCGGGCGTAGTCACACTCGGTTCAACTAAAGTTGGAGAAACTGACACTCGCCAGCCACCCGTGTGCAAAGCACGTCGGTAGAACCAGTCTCGCGTAAGCATATGCGTAATGTCGGTCCGGGCCGCTTCATCCAACAATACCGCCGAACCAAAGTATGACATGCTGGTAAGCAGTATGACTTGTATCGCCCACAACTCACTTGTATTCTACTCGTGCATATAACATCTACGCAATAACTTGGCTCTGATACCACTCTTGGGGAACGTAGTAATTTCAAAAAAATTCCTACGCACACGCAAGATCATGGTGATGCATAACAAGAGAGGGGAGAGTGTCATCCACATACCCTCGTAGACCGTTAAGCGGAAGCATTATGACAACATGGTTGATGTAGTCGTACGTCTTCACGATCGACCGATCCTTAGTATCGAACGTACGGCACCTCCGCGTTCAGCAAACGTTTAGCTCGGCGGCGTCCCACGAACTCACGATCCAGTAGAGCTCGAGGGAGAGTTTCATCAGCATGACGGCGTGGTGACGATGTTGATGAAGCTACCGTCGCAGGGCTTCGCCTAAGCAGCGCTACGATATGACCGAGGTGGATTATGGTGGAGGGGGGCACCGCACACGGCTGGGAGAGATCAATGATCAACTTGGGCGTTCTAGGGTGCCCCCCTGCCCCCGTATATAAAGGAGCGAGGGGGAGGCTGGCCGACCCTGTAGGGCGCACCAGGAGGAGGAGGAGTCCTCCTAGTAGGAGTAGGACTCCCCTCTTTCCTACTCCTACTAGGAGGGGGAAAGGAAGGGGGAGAAGCAGAAGGAAAGGGGGGCGCCGCCCCCCCTTCCTAGTCCAATTCGGACCAGAGGGGGAGGGGGCACGCGGCCTGCCCCGCCGGCCCTCTCTCTCTCCACTAGGGCCCAACAAGGCCCATTAACCCCCGGGGGGTTCCGGTAACCCTCCCGCACTCCGGTAAAATCCCGATTTCACCCGGAACTCTTCCGATGTCCAAATGTAGGCTTCCAATATATCAATCTTTATTTCTCGACCATTTCGAGACTCCTCGGCATGTCCGTGATCATATCTGGGACTCCGAACTACCTTCTATACATCAAAACATATAAACTCATAATACCGATCGTCACAGAACTTTAAACGTGCGGACCCTACGGGTTCGAGAACTATGTAGACATGACCGAGACACGTTACCGGTCAGTAACCAACAGCGGAACCTGTATGCTCATATTGGTTCCTACATATTCTACGAAGATCTTTATTGGTCAAACCGCATAACAACATGTTGGAAATATGCCCTAGAGGCAATAATAAATTAGTTATTATTATATTTCCTTGTTCATGATAATCGTTTATTATTCATGCTATAATTGTATTGACCGGAAACAGCAATACATGTGTGGATACATAGACAACACCATGTCCCTAGTAAGCCTCTAGTTGACTAGCTCGTTGATCAATAGATGGTTACGGTTTCCTGACCATGGACATTGGATGTCATTGATAACGGGATCACATCATTAGGAGAATGATGTGATGGACAAGACCCAATCCTAAGCATAGCACAAGATCGTAGTTCGTTTTGCTAGAGCTTTTCCAATGTCAAGTATCTCTTCCTTAGACCATGAGATCGTGCAATTCCGGATACCGTAGGAGTGCTTTGGGTGTATCAAACGTCACAACGTAATCGGGTGACTATAAAGGTGCACTACGGTATCTCCGAAAGTGACCATTGGGTTGACACGGATCGAGATGGATTTGTCACTCCGTAAACGGAGAGGTATCTCTGGGCCCACTCGGTAGGACATCATCATAATGTGCACAATGTGACCAAGGGGTTGATCACGGGATGATGTGTTACGGAACGAGTAAAGAGACTTGCCGTAACGAGATTGAACAAGGTATCGGGATACCGACGATCGAATCTCGGGCAAGTACAATACCGCTAGACAAAGGGAATTGTATACGGGATCGATTGAGTCCTTGACATCGTGGTTCATCCGATGAGATCATCGTGGAACATGTAGGAGCCAACATGGGTATCCAGATCCCGCTGTTGATTATTGACCGGAGAACGTCTCGGTCATGTTCGCATGATTCCCGAACCCGTAGGGTCTACACTTAAGGTTCGATGGCGCTAGGGTTATAAAGGAAGTTTGTATGTGGTTACCGAATGTTGTTCGAGTCCGGATGAGATCCCGGACGTCACGAGGAGTTCCGGAATGGTCCGGAGGTAAAGATTTATATATGGAAAGTTGTTGTTCGGGTTAGGAAAAGTTCGGGTTTTTTCGGTATTGTACCGGGAAGCTTCCAGAAGGTTCCGGAGGATTCCGGAGGGTTCCGGAGGTCCGGAAATTGTTCCACCACGTCCAATACAGTAGCATGGGCTGTAGGGGGGCGCCCTAGCCATAATGGGCCAAGGGAACCAGCCCCCCCAAGGCCCATGCGCATGGGAGGGGGGAAACCCTAAAGGGGAGGGCCTCCACTTGACTTGGGAGGCACTCCTCCCCCTCTTGGCCGCCCCCCAAGTCCCATCTAGGGCTGGCCGCACCCCTTGGGGTGGGAAACCCTAAAGGGGGCGCAGCCCCCCTTTCCCCCTATATATACTTGAGGTTTTGGGCTGCCCAACACACGAGAACCTCTCCCTCTTGGTGCAGCCATGCCTCTCCTCCTCCTCCTCTCCCTTGGTGCTTGGCGAAGCCCTGCGGGATTGCCACGCTCCTCCATCACCACCACGCCGTTGTGCTGCTGTTGGATGGAGTCTTCCTCAACCTCTCCCTCTCTCCTTGCTGGATCAAGGCGTGGGAGACGTCACCGGGCTGTACGTGTGTTGAACGCGGAGGTGCCGTCCGTTCGGCACTAGGATCTCCGGTGATTTGAATCACGACAATCGACTCCTTCAACCCCGTTCACATGAACGCTTCCGCTTAACGATCTACAAGGGTATGTAGATGCACTCTCCTTCCCTCGTTGCTAGTTTCTCCATAGATAGATCTTGGTGACACGTGGGAAAATTTTGAATTTCTGCTCGCTCCCCAACAATGGCATCATGAGCTAGGTCTATTGCGTAGATTATTTGCACGAGTAGAACACAAAGTAGTTGTGGGCGTTGATTTTGTTCAATATGCTTACCGTTACTAGTCCAATCTTGTTTCGACGGCATTGTGGGATGAAGCGGCCGGACCGACCTTACACGCTCTTCGTGAGACAGGTTCCACCGATCGACATGCACTTGGTGCATAAGGTGGCTAGCGGTGCCGCCTCTCCACTTTAGTCGGAACGGATTCGATGAAAAGGGTCCTTATGAAGGGTAAATAGCAATTGGCATATCACGTTGTGGTTTTATGTAGGTAGGAAACGTTCTTGCTAGAAACCCAAAGCAGCCACGTAAAACATGCAAACAACAATTAGAGGACGCCTAACTTGTTTTTGC
The DNA here is from genome assembly GCA_021605205.1 of Aegilops longissima. NCBI lineage: Eukaryota > Viridiplantae > Streptophyta > Magnoliopsida > Poales > Poaceae > Aegilops > Aegilops longissima. Next base: position 516,864,843 of record CM038679.1, read on the forward strand.
GGGGTATGCTATGTGATGTGATATGGCCAAGAAGAATGTGATGAATGATATGTGATGTATGAGATTGATCATGTTCTTGTAATAGGATTCACGACTTGCATGTCGATGAGTATGACAACCGGCAGAAGCCATAGGAGTTGTCTTTATTTATTGTATGACCTGCGTGTCATTAAACAACGCCATGTAATTACTTTACTTTATTGCTAACCGGTAGCCATAGTAGTAGAAGTAATAGTTGGCGAGACAACTTCATGAAGACACGATGATGGAGATCATGATGATGGAGATCATGGTGTCATGCGGTGACGATTATGATCATGGAGCCCGAAGATGGAGATCAATGGAGCTATATGATATTGGCCATATCATGTCACTACTATATAATTGCATGTGATGTTTATTATGTTTATGCATCTTGTTTACTTAGAACGATGGTAGTAAATAAGATGATCCCTTACACAAATTTCAAGAAGTGTTCTCCCTAACGTGCACCGTTGCTACAGTTAAATCGCTTCTAAGCACCACGTGTTAATCGGGTGTGATGGATTCTTACGTTCACATACAACGGGTGTAAGCAAGATTTACACACGCAGAAACACTTAGGGTTAACTTGACGAGCCTAGCATGTGAAGACATGGCCTCGGAACACGGAGACCGAAAGGTCGAGCATGAGTCGATGGTAGATACGATCAACATGAAGATGTTCATCGATGATGACTAGTCCGTCTCACGTGTTGATCGGACACGGCCTAGTTGATTCGGATCATGTAATCACTTAGATAACCGAGGGATGTCTATCGAGTGGGAGTTCATAAGATGAACTTAATTATCCTGAACATAGTCAAAAGACCTTTTGCAAATTATGTCGAAGCTCGCGCTTTAAGTTCCATTATTTAGATATGTTCCTAGAGAAAATATAGTTGAAAGTTGAAAGTAGCGATTATGCGACGGTAGAAAGGCTTATGTCCTTAATGCACCGCCGATGTGCTAAACCCCAAACGTCGTTTGTGGATGTTGCGAACATCGGACATACACGCTTTGATAACTACGTGATAGTTCGCTTAAACGGTTTAGAGTTGAGGCACCAAAGACGTTTTGAACGTCGCGGAACATATGAAATGTTTCGAGGGCTGAAATTGGGATTTCAGGCTCGTGCCCACGCCAAAAGGTATGAGACCTCCGACGATTTTCTTAGCCTACAAACTAAGGGAGAAAAGCTCAATCGTTGAGCTTGTACTCAGATTGTCTGGTACAACAATCACTTGAATCAAGTGGGAGTTAATCTTCCGATGAGATAGTGATGTTTCTCCATAGTCATTGCCACCAAGCTGCTAGAGCTTCGTGATGAACTATAACATATCGAGGATAGATATGATGATCCTTGAGGTATTCGCGTTGTTTGACATCGCGAAAGTAGAAATCAAGAAGGAGCATCAATTGTTGATGGTTGGTGAAACCACTAGTTTCAAGAAGGGCAAGGGCAATAAGGGACACTTCATGAAGCGGCAAATCAGTTGTTGCTCCAAAGGAAGAAACCCAGGTTGAACCCAAACCCGAGACTAAGTGTTTACGAGATAAGGGAACAGCCACCGAGTAGAATTACCCTAGATACTTGGTAGATAAGAAGGCGGGCAAGGTCGATAGAAGTATATTTGATATACATTATGTTAATGTGTACTTTACTAGTACTCCTAGTAGCACCAGGGTATTAGATACCGTTCGGTTGCTAAATGTTAGTAACTCAAATAAAAGCTACGGAATAAACGGAGACTAGCTAAAGGTGAGTGACGATATGTGTTGGAAGTGTTTCCAAGTTTGATGTGATCAAACATCGCACGCTCCCTCTACCATCAAGATTAGTATTAAACCTGAATAATTGTCATTTGGTGTTTATGTTGAGCATAGACATGATTGGATTATGTCTATCGCAATACGGTTATTCATTTAAGGAGAATAATGGTTACTCTATTTATTTGAATAACACCTTCAATGGTCTTGCACCTAAAGGAATGGTTTATTGAATCTCGATCGTAGTGATACACATGTTCATGCCAAAAGTATAAGATAGTAATGATAGTACCACTTACTTGTGGCAATCGCCATGTAAGTCATATTGGTATAAGATTTATGAAGAAGCTCCATGTTGATGGATCTTTGGACTCACTCGCTTTTGAAAAGTTTGAGACATGCGAACCATGTCTATTGGTACATACGCATGAAGAAACTCCATGCAGATGGATCGCTTGGACTCACTTGATTTTGAATCACTTGAGATATGCAAATCATACCACATGGGCAAGATGACCTAAAAGCCTCGGTTTCAAAGAAGATGGAACAAGATAGCAACTTGTTGGAAGTAACACTTTTGATGTGTGCAGTCCAATGAGTGCCGAGGCATCTGATGAATATCGTTATGTTCGACTTCACGATGATTCGAGTAGATGTTGAGTATATTTACTTGATGAAACACAAGTCTGAATTATTGAATGGTTCAAATAATTTCAGAGTGAAGTTTAAGATCTTCGTGACAAGAGGATAGAATGTCTATGATATGATCATAGAGATGAACATCTGAGTTACGAGTTTTGGCACACAATTAAGACATTGTGGAAATTGTTTCACAATTAGTACCGCCTGGAACACCATAGTGTGATGGTGTGTCCGAACATCATAGTTGCACCCTATTGGATATGGTGCGTAGCATGATGTCTCTTATCGAATTACCACTATCGTTCATGGGTTAGGCATTAGAGACAACCGCACTCACTTAAATAGGGCACCACGTAATTCCGTTGAGATGACACCGTATGAACTATGGTTTAAAGAAACCTAAGCTGTCATTTCTTAAAGGTTTGGGGCTATGACGCTTATGTGAAAAAAGTTTCAGGTTGATAAGCTCGAACCCAAAGCGGATAAAATGCATCTTCATAGGACACCCAAAACAGTTGGGTATACCTCCTAATTCAGATCCGAAGCAATAGGGATTGTTTCTTGAATCGGGTCCTTTCTCGAGGAAAAGTTTGTCTCGAAAAGTTGAGTGGGAGGATGGTGGAGACTTGATGAGGTTATTGAACCGTCACTTCAACTAGTGTGTTGCGAGGCACGGAAGTTGTTCCGTGGCACATACACCATTTGAAGTGGGAGCTTATGATAGTGATCATGAAGTTTCGGATCAAGTCACTACCGACATCGAGGGTGACAAGGATGCGTACTACTTGAGTGGTACAAGAATCCTGTCTTGAAGGTCATGTTGCTAGGCAACAATGAACCTCGAGCTATGGAGAAGCGATGGTGGGCCCAAATTCCGACAAATGGTTAGAAGCCATGAAATCCGAGATAGGATCCATGTATCGTAACAAAGCATGGACTTTGGTGGACTTGCCCGATGATCGGCAAGCCATTGAGATGAATGGATCTTTAAGAAGAAGACGGACGTGGACGGTAATATCACCGTCTATGAAGCTCGACTTGTGGCGAAGAGTTTTTCACAAGTTCAAGGAGTTGACTACGATGAGATTCTCTCATCCGTAGCGATGCTTAAGTCCGTCGGAATCATGTTAGCATTAGCTGCATTTATGAAATCTGGCAGATGGATGTCAAGACGAGTTTCCTTACCAGTTTACGTAAGGAAAGGTTGTATGTGATACAATCAAAGAGTTTTGTCGATCCTAAGGATGCTAAAAGGTATGCTAGCTCCAAATGATCCTTCTAAGGACCGGAGTAAGCATCTCGGAGTTGGAATATGCACTTTGATAGGATGATCAAAGATTTTGGGTTTATACAAAGTTTATGAGAAACTTGTATTTCCAAAGAAGTGAGTGGGAGCACTATAGAATTTTTGATAAGTATATGTTGTTGACATATTGTTGATCAGAAATGATGTAGAATTTCTGGAAAGCATATAGGGTTATTTGAAAAAGTGTTTTTCAAGTGAAAACCTGTATTAAGCTACTTGAACGTTGAGCATCAAGATCTATGAGGATAGATCAAAAACGCTCAATAGTACTTTCAAATGAGCATATACCTTGACATGATCTTGAAGGTGTTCAAGATGGATCAGTCAAAGAAGAAGTTCTTGCCTGAGATGTAAGGTATGAAGTTGAGACTTAAAGCTCGACCACAGCAGAGCAGAGAGAGAAAGGACGAAGGTCGTCCCCTATGCCTTAGACGTAGGCTCTACAAGTATGCTATGCTGTGTACCGCACCGAAGTGTGCCTTGCCATGACTCACTCAAGGGTACAAGAATGATCCAGAATGGATCATTGGACAGCGTCAAAATTGTCCTTGGAGTAAATAAGGACATGTTTCTCGATTATGGAGGTGATAAAGAGTTCGCGTAAAGGGTTATGTCGATGCAATCTTTAACACCTATCCGAGTGACTCGAGTAGCAAACCGGATACGATAGTGGAGCAACCATTTGGAATAGCTCCAAGTGGAGCGAGAAGCAGCATTTACAATATGACATAGAGAATTATGAAGTACATACGGATCTGAAAGGTTCGCACCGCTGACTAAAACCTCTCTCACAAGCAAAACATGATCAAACCCCGAACTCATTGAGACTTAATCACATGGTGATGTGAACTAGTTTAAGACACTAGTAAACTCTTTGGATGTTGGTCACATGGCGATGTGACCTATCGATGTTAATCACATGGCGATGTGAACTAGATTATTGACTCTAGTGCAAGTGGGAGACTGTTGGAAATATGCCCTAGAGGCAATAATAAATTAGTTATTATTATATTTCCTTGTTCATGATAATCGCTTATTATTCATGCTATAATTGTATTGACCGGAAACAACAATACATGTGTGGATACATAGACAACACCATGTCCCTAGTAAGCCTCTAGTTGACTAGCTCGTTGATCAATAGATGGTTACGGTTTCCGACCATGGACATTGGATGTCATTGATAACGGGATCACATCATTAGGAGAATGATGTGATGGACAAGACCCAATCCTAAGCATAGCACAAGATCGTAGTTCGCTTTGCTAGAGCTTTTCCAATGTCAAGTATCTCTTCCTTAGACCATGAGATCGTGCAATTCCGGATACCGTAGGAGTGCTTTGGGTGTATCAAACGTCACAACGTAATCGGGTGACTATAAAGGTGCACTACGGTATCTCCGAAAGTGACCATTGGGTTGACACGGATCGAGATCGGATTTGTCACTCCGTAAACGGAGAGGTATCTCTGGGCCCACTCGATAGGACATCATCATAATGTGCACAATGTGACCAAGGGGTTGATCACGGGATGATGTGTTACGAACGAGTAAAGAGACTTGCCGTAACGAGATTGAACAAGGTATCGGGATACCGACGATCGAATCTCGGGCAAGTACAATACCGCTAGACAAAGGGAATTGTATACGGATCGATTGAGTCCTTGACATCGTGGTTCATCCGATGAGATCATCGTGGAACATGTAGGAGCCAACATGGGTATCCAGATCCGCTGTTGATTATTGACCGAGAACGCCTCGGTCATGTTCGCATGATTCCCGAACCCGTAGGGTCTACACACTTAAGGTTCGATGACGCTTAGGGTTATAAAGGAAGTTTGTATGTGGTTACCGAATGTTGTTCGAGTCCGGATGAGATCCCTGACGCCACGAGGAGTTCGGAATGGTCTGGAGGTAAAGATTTATATATGGAAAGTTGTTGTTCGGGTTCCGAAAAAGTTCGGGTTTTTCGGTATTGTACCGGAAGCTTCGGAAGGTTCCGGAGGATTCGGAGGTTCCGGAGGTCCGGAAATTGTTCCACCACGTCCAATACAGTAGCATGGGCTGTAGGGGCGCCCTAGCCATAATGGGCCAAGGGAACCAGCCCCCAAGGCCCATGCGCATGGGAGGGGGAAACCCTAAAGGGAGGGCCTCCACTTGACTTGGGAGGCACTCCTCCCCTCTTGGCCGCCCCAAGTCCCATCTAGGGCTGGCCGCACCCCTTGGGGTGGAAACCCTAAAGGGCGCAGCCCCTTTCCCCTATATATACTTGAGGTTTTGGGCTGCCCAACACACGAGAACCTCTCCTCTTGGTGCAGCCCCGCCTCCTCCTCCTCCTCTCCCTTGGTGCTTGGCGAAGCCTGCGGGATTGCCACGCCCTCCATCACCACCACGCCGTTGTGCTGCTGTTGGATGGAGTCTTCCTCAACCTCTCCCTCTCTCCTTGCTGGATCAAGGCGTGGGAGACGCCACCGGCTGTACGTGTGTTGAACGCGGAGGTGCCGTCCGTTCGGCACTAGGATCTCCGGTGATTTGAATCACGACGAGTACGACTCCTTCAACCCCGTTCACATGAACGCTTCCGCTTAACGATCTACAAGGGTATGTAGATGCACTTTCCTTCCCTCGTTGCTAGTTTCTCCATAGATAGATCTTGGTGACACGTAGGAAAATTTTGAATTTCTGCTACGTTCCCCAACACAACATACGCTGTGCCCTTTGTCATCAGTATGTTACTTGCCCGAGATTCGATCGTCGTTATCTCAATACCTAGCTCAATATCGTTACCGACATGTCTCTTTACTCGTTCCGTAATGCATCATCCCGCAACTAACTCATCAATCACATTGCTTGCAAGGCTTATTGTGATGTGCATTACCGAGAGGGCCCAGAGATACCTCTCCGACAATCGGAGTGACAAATCCTAATCTCGATCTATGCCAACTCAACAAGTACCATCGGAGACACCTGTAGAGCACCTTTACAATCACCTAGTTACGTTGTGACGTTTGGTAGCACACAAAGTGTCCCTCCGGTAATCGGGAGTTGCATAATCTCATAGTCACAGGAACATGTATAAGTCATGAAGAAAGCAATAGCAGTAAACTAAATGATCTAACGGAATGGGTCAAGTCAATCACATCATTCTCCTAATGATGTGATCCCATTAATCAAATGACAACTCATGTCTATGGCTAGGAAACTCAACCATCTTTGATCAACGAGCTAGTCAAGTAGAGGCATACTAGTGACACTATGTTTGTCTATGTCTTCACACATGTATTATGTTTCCGGTTAAACAATTCTAGCATGAATAATAAACATTTATCATGATATGGGGAAATAAATAATAACTTTATTATTGCCTCTAGGGCATATTTCCTTCAGGTATCTCTGTTGGAGTCAACACAGGTGATTACTTTATACTCAAATTCCTGATTGTTAGATATTAGAGATACAATACAAGTTGGTAGTAGACCTTAAACTATCTTAACAACATTTAAGATTAATTTTCACTGCCTTCTAGACTGCAACTCAATGGAGATGCTTCTTAACTCTATAAGAGTACACGGTATCCATTTCATCTGACCAATAAAACCAACACACCCCAAACTCCAAAGACCTAGACACAGGTAAAAAGTGCCCACAAGCTTCATGGTCCTACAGGGAAATATCTTGAACACAATACATAATAAATACCATAGAATGACATGAAACTGACCTAGGAACATAAGAAAGATCAATGAACAACATTTATTCTTCTTCTTTCTGAAGGCCAAATACACTCCATGAACTTAGACTCCAAGTGCAGTTCCAGCGGAAGGGAAAAGCACGAAAGCTGCCTCTAAAAGACTCCTGCTTGAAGGGTCAATAAGAAAGGATTTCCTCCTGCAGCATAATAGAAAACCTGATGGGTGGATGCAAAACCTGAAAGGCTTTTTTCACTAGCATAACACATACACTGCAGTTTATGAGAAATCCCCCAAAAGTTATATCACCCAAGAGTATTTTGCGACCGAAAATGATAGGTGCGCCGACCCAGATCACGAAACAAAGCACATCCACCGCCTAAAATAAAGAACGGAGAATTCTCATGTATATCTGTCAATAGAGTATCCAGGGCGGCCGAACATAGGCACACTTTGATTGTCCCATGTGCAAATCGCACAACTGGAGAGAACAATCCTGTGACCAAACGCAAATAAGAATCATTAGAGTGAAACCGTAGAACAGGAAGAACATTATGCTGCACCACACAATTTTTGTTGATGTGTTTTGGAAATTTAGATTTGCATCAATGAAGTTTGCCACATCATCATGTCCCCTTGATCCTGTAAGGTTACCTACACACTTGGATGAACCTCCACCTCCGCATATGCCGTTGCCCCGCTGGCCCGGCTGTGATGCGTGCGTCGATGCGCTCGAATTATGCGTTCTGCCGCGCCCTGCTCGTGCCCAGCAGCCTGCCTGTTGGAGCTGCGCCATGTACCACACGATCGCCGCCGCCGTGAGGCCCGTGTCGAGTCGCCACCATTTGCAGGCTGCTGCATATGCTCCGCGCGGCACCATGCGAGCCGCGTCTGTTGGGGAACGTGGTATTTCAAAAATTTACCGACGATCACACAAGATCTATCTAGGAGATGCATAGCAACGAGCGCGGAGAGTGTGTCTACGTACCCTCATAGACCGAAAGAGGAAACGTTTAGTAACGCGGTTGATGTAGTCGACTTCTTGGCGATCCAACCGATCCAAGTACCGAACGCACGGCACCTCCGTGATCAGCACACGTTCAACTCGGTGACGTCCCTCGAACTCATGATCCAGTTGAGGCCGAGGGAGAGTTTCGTCAGCACAACGGCGTGGTGACGGTGATGATGTAGGTACCGGCGCAGGGCTTCGCCTAAGCACTACGACGATATGACCAAGCTGTGTAACTGTGGAGGGGGGCACCACACAAGGCTAAGACAAATCTTGGAGTGCCTTTGGGGTGCCCCCTGCCCACGTATATCAAGGAGGGAGGAAAAGGAGGCCGACCCTAGAGGGGGCGCGCCAAGGGGGGAGTCCTACTTGGACTCCCGGTCCAAGTAGGATTCGGCCCCCTCTTTCCTATTCCAACTAGGAGAAGGAAGTGAAGGAGGAAGAGGGGAGAAGGAAGGAGGGGGCGCCACCCCCACCTAGTCCAATTCGGACCAGCCCATGGGGGGGCGCGGCCACCCCTTGAGTCCCTTCTCTCCTTTCCTGTATGGCCCATTAAGGCCCACTACTTCCCCCGGCAAATTCCCGTAACTCTCCGGTTCTCCAAAAAATACCCGAATCACTCGGAACCTTTCCGATGTCCGAATTTAGCCTTCTAATATATCGATCTTTACCTCTCGACCATTTTGAGACTCATTGTCATGTCCGTGATCTCATCCGGGACTCCGAACAAACTTCGGTTATCAAATCACATAACTCATAATGCAAATCGTCATCAAACGTTAAGCGTGCGGACCCTACGGGTTCGAGAACTATGTAGACATGACCGAGACACATCTCCGGTCAATAACCAATAGCGGAACCTAGATGCCCATATTGGCTCCTACATATTCTACGAAGATCTTTATCGGTCAAAACCGCATAACAACATACGTTGTTCCCTTTGTCATCGGTATGTTACTTACCCGAGATTCGATCGTCGGTATCATCATATCTAGTTCAATCTCGTTACCGGCAAGTTTCTTTACTCGTTCCATAATGCATCATCCCGTGACTAACTCATTAGTCACATTGCTTACAAGGCTTATAGTGATGTGCATTACCAAGAGGGCCCAGAGATACCCCTCCGATACACAGAGTGACAAATCCTAATCACGATCTATGCCAACCCAACAAACACCTTCGGAGACACCTGTAGAGCATCTTTATAATCACCTAGTTACGTTGTGACGTTTGATAGCACACAAGGTGTTCCTCCGGTATTCGGGAGTTGCGTAATCTCATAGTCAGAGGAACATGTATAAGTCATGAATAAAGCAATAGCAATAAAACTAAATGATCATTATGCCAAGCTAACGGATGGGTCCTATCCATCACATCATTCTCCTAATGATGTGATCCCGTTCATCAAATGACAACACATGTGTATGGTCAGGAAACTTAACCATCTTTGATTAACGAGCTAGTCAAGTAGAGGCATACTTGGGACACTTTGTTTTGTCTATGTATTCACACATGTATCAAGTTTCCGGTTAATACAATTCTAGCATGAATAATAAACATTTATCATGATATAAGGAAATATAAAATAACAACTTTATTATTGCCTCTAGGGCATATTTCCTTCAGTCTCCCACTTGCACTAGAGTCAATAATCTAGTTCACATCGCCATGTGATTTAACATCAATAGTTCACATCTTTATGTGATTAACACCCATAGTCCACATCACCATGTGACCAACACTCAAAGGGTTTACTAGAGTCAATAATCTAGTTCACATCGCTATGTGATTAACACCCAAGACTAATAAGGTGTGATCATGTTTTGCTTGTGAGAGAAGTTTAGTCCGGGTCTGCCACATTCAGATCCGTATGTATTTTGCAAATTTCTATGTCTACAATGCTCTGCACGAAGCTACTTTAGCTAATTGCTCCCACTTTCAATATGTATCTAGATCGAGACTCAGAGTCGTCCAGATCGGTGTCAAAGCTTGCATCGATGTAGCTCTTTATGTCGAACTCTTTATCACCTCCATAACCGAGAAACATATCCTTATTCCACTAAGGATAATTTGACCGCTGTCCAGTGCTCCACTCCTGGATCACTATTGTACCCTCTTGCCAAACTTATGGCGAGGTACACAATAGGTCTGGTACACAACATAGCATACTTTATAGAACCTATGACTGAGGCATAGGGAATGACTTTCATTCTCTTTCTATTTTTTGCCATGGTCGGGTTTTTGAGTCTTACTCAACTTTACACCTTGCAACACAAGCAAGAACTCTTTCTTTGACTGTTCCATTTTGAACTACTTCAAAATCTTGTCAAGGTATATACTCATTGAAAAAAATCTTATCAAGCGTCTTGATCTATCTCTGTAGATCTTGATACTCAATATGTAAGTAGCTTCACCGAGGTCTTTCTTTAAAAAACTCCTTTTAAATACTCCTTTATACTTTCCAGAAAATTCTACATTATTTCCGATCAACAATATGTCATTCACATATACTTATCAGAAAGGTTGTAGTGCTCCCACTCACTTTTGGTAAATACAGGCTTTTCCAAAAGTCTGTATAAAACCATATGCTTTGATCACACTATCAAAGCGTATATTCCAACTCCGAGAGGCTTGCACCAGTCCATAAATGGATCGCTAGAACTCGCACACTTTGTTAGCACCTTTAGGATTGACAAAACCTTCTGGTTGTATCACATACAACTCTTCTTTAATAAATCCATTAAGGAATGCAGTTTTGACATCTATTTGCCAGATTTCACAGAATGTGGAAATTGCTAACATGATTCGGACAGACTTTAAGCATCGATACAAGTGAGAAAATCTCATCGTAGTCAACACCTTGAACTTGTCAAAAACCTTTTTCGACAAGTCGAGCTTTGTAGATAGTAACACTACTATCAGCGTCAGTCTTCCTCTTGAAGATCCATTTATTCTCAATGGCTTGCCGATCACCGGGCAAGTCAACCAAAGTCCATACTTTGTTCTCATATATGGATCCCATCTCAGATTTCATGGCCTCAAGCCATTTTGCGGAATCTGGGCTCATCATTGCTTCCTCATAGTTCGTAGGTTCGTCATGGTCTAGTAGCATGACTTCCAGAACATGATTACCGTACCACTCTGGTGTGGAACGTACTCTGGTTGACCTACGAGGTTTGGTAGTAACTTGATTTGAAGTTTCATGATCATCATCATTAACTTCCTCACTAATTGGTGTAGGCATCACTGGAACTGATTTCTGTGATGAACTACTTTCCAATTCGGGAGAAGGTACAAATACCTCATCAAGTTATACTTTCCTCCCACTCACTTCTTTCGACAGAAACTCCTTCTCTAGAAAGGATCCATTCTTAGCAACAAATATCTTGCCTTCGGATCTATGATAGAAGGTGTACCCAACAGTTACTTTTGGGTATCCTATGAAGATGCACTTCTCCTATTTGGGTTTGAGCTTATCAGGCTGAAACTTCTCCACATAAGCATCACAACCCCAAACTTTAAGAAATGATAACTTAGGTTTCTTGCTAAACCACAGTTCATACTGTGTCGTCTCAACGGATTTAGTTGGTGCCCTATAAACGTGAATGCAGCTGTCTCTAATGCATAACCCAAAAATGATAGTGGTAAATCGGTAAGAGACATCATAGACCGCACCATATCTAATAAAGTATAGTTACGACTTTCGGACACACCATTATGTTGTGGTGTTCCAGGTGGCATGAGTTTGTGAAACTATTCCACATTGTTTTAATTGAAGGCCAAACTCGTAACTCAAATATTCACCTCTGCGATCAGATCGTAGAAACTTTATTTTCTTGTTACAATGATTCTCCACTTTACTCTGAAATTATTTGAACTTTTCAAATGTTTCATACTTTTGTTTCATCAAGTAGGTTGATGTCTACTACGCAACCTTCTTCTTGTAGACGTTGTTGGGCCTCCAAGTGCAGAGGTTTGTAGGACAATAGCAAATTTCCCTCAAGTGGATGACCTAAGGTTTATCAATCCGTGGGAGGCGTAGGTTGAAGATGGTCTCTCTCAAACAACCCTGCAACCAAATAACAAAGAGTCTCTTGTGTCCCCAACACACCCAATACAATGGTAAATTGTATAGGTGCACTAGTTCGGCGAAGAGATGGTGATACAAGTGCAATACGGATGGTAGATATAGGTTTTTGTAATCATATAAAAACAGCAAGGTAACAAGTGGTAAAAGTGAGCACAAACGGTATTGCAATGCGTTGAAACAAGGCCTAGGGTTCATACTTTCACTAGTGCAAGTTCTCTCAACAATAATAACATAATTGGATCATATAACTATCCCTCAACATGCAACAAATAGTCACTCCAAAGTCACTAATAGCGAAGAACAAACAAAGATATTATTGTAGGGTACGAAACCACCTCAAAGTTATTCTTTCGGATCGATCTATTCAAGAGTTCGTACTAGAATAACACCTTAAGACACATATAAACCAAAACCCTAATGTCACCTAGATACTCCAATGTCACCTCAAGTATCCGTGGGTATGATTATACGATATGCATCACACAATCTCAGATTCATCTATTCAAACCAACACAAAGTACTTCAAAGAGTGCCCCAAAGTCCGGAGAGTCAAGACGAAAACGTGTGCCAACCCCTATGCGTAAGTTCACAATGTTACGGAACCCGCAAGTTGATCACCAAAACATACATCAAGTAGATCACGTGAATATCCCATTGTCACCACAGATAAGCACATGCAAGACATACATAAAGTGTTCCCAAATCCTTAAAGACTCAATCCGATAAGTTCACTTCAAAGGGAAAACTCAATCCATTACAAGAGAGTAGAGGGGGAGAAACATCATAAGATCCAACTATAATAGCAAAGCTCGCGATACATCAAGATTGTATCACCTCAAGAACACGAGAGAGAGAGAGAGAGAGAGAGAGAGAGAGAGAGAGAGAGAGAGAGAGAGAGAGAGAGAGAGAGATCAAACACATAGCTACTGGTACACTACCTCAGCCCCGAGGGTGAACTACTCCCTCCTCGTCATGGAGAGCGCCGGGATGATGAAGATGGCCATCGGAGAGGGATTCCCCCTCCGGCAGGGTGCCAGAACGGGTCTAGATTGGTTTTCGGTGGCTACAGAGGCTTGCGGTGGTGGAACTCCCGATCTAGGTTATGTTCTAGGGGTTTCTGTATATATAAGAGGTTTTGGCGTCGAGAACAAGTCAGGGGGGGGTCTCGGGCTGTCCACGAGTAGGGGCGCGCCCGGGGTGGGCGCGCCTCCACCTCGTGGAAGCCCGACTCTTCTGCCCAACTCTTTTACTCCATGGCCTTCTTCTCGTCCAAAAACAAGCTCCGTCAAGTTTCAGGTCAATTGATCTGTTTGGTTTTCCTTTTCGCGATACTCGTAAACAAGGAAAATGTAAACGGGCACTGGGCTCTAGGTTAATAGGTTAGTCCCAAAAATCATATAAAATAGCATATAAATGCATATAAAACATCCTAGAAGGATAATATAATAGCATGAATACTTCATAAATTATAGATACGTTGGAGACGTATCATAGATATACCCATATGAGCTCAAATCATCTGTGAAGGTCAGAAAATAACGATACCTGCCGCGAGCCTCAACACTCATCGGACCGCATACATCAGTATGTATTATTTCCAGTAAGTCAGTTGCTCGCTCCATTGTTCTGGAGAACGGAGTTTTAGTCATCTTGCCCATAAGGCATGGTTCGCAAGTATCAAGTGATTCATAATCAAGTGATTCCAAAGGGCCATCAGCATGGAGTTTCTTCATGCGCTTTACACCAATATGACCTAAACGGCAGTGCCACATCTAAGTTGCACTATCATTATTAACTTTGCATCTTTTGGCTTCAATATTATGAATATGTGTATCACCACGATCGAGATTCAATAAACCATTTTTATTGAGTGTATGACCATAGAATGTTTTATTCATGTAAATAGAACAACAATTATTCTTTGACTTCAATGAATAATCGTATTGCAATAAACATGATCCAATCATATTCATGCTCAACGCAAACACCAAATAACATTTATTTTAGGTTCAACATTAATCCCGAAGATAAAGGGAGTGCGATGGTGATCTTATCAACCTTGGAATCACTTCCAACTCACATCATCACCTCGCCCTCAACCAGTCTCTGTTTATTTTGAAACTCTCGTTTCGAGTTACTACTCTTAGCAACTTAACCACTATCAAATACCGAGGGGTTGCTATAAACACTAGTAAAGTACACATCAATTACATGTATATCAAATATACCTTTGTTCACTTTGCCATCCTTCTTATCCGCCAAGTATCTAGGGAAGTTCCACTTCCAGTGACCATTTCCTTTGAAGTAGAAGCACTCAGTTTCAGGCTTGGGTCTAGCTTTGGGCTTCTTCATGGGAGTGGCAACTTGCTTGCCATTCTTCTTGAAGTTCCCTTTCTTTCCCTTGCCCTTTTACTTGAAACTAGTGGCCTTGTCAACCATCAACACTTGATGCTTTTCTTGATTTCTACCTTCGTTGATTTCAGCATCACAAAGAGCTCGGGAACCGTTTTCGTCATCCCTTGCATATTATAGTTCATCTCGAAGTTCCAGTAACTTGGTGACAGTGACTAGAGAACTTTGTCAATCATTATCTTATCTGGAAGATTAACTCCCACTTGATTCAAGCGACTGTAGTACTCAGCCATTCTGAGCACATGCTCACTGGTTGAGCTATTCTCCTCCATCTTGTAGGCAAAGTACTTGTCAGAGGTCTCATACCTCACGACTCGGGCATGAGTCTGAAATACCAATTTCAGCTCTTGGAACATCTCATATGCTCCGTGGTGTTCAAAACGTTTTTGAAGTCCCGGTTCTAAGACGTAAAGCATGGTGCACTAAACTATCAAGTAGTCATCATACCGAGCTTTGTCAAACGTTCATAACGTCTGCATCTGCTCCTGCAATAGGTCCGTCACCTAGCAGTGCGTCAAGGACATAATTCTTCTGTGCAGAAATAAGGATAAGCCTCAAATCATGGACCAAGTCCGCATCATTTCTACTATCATATTTCAACTTATATTTCTCTAGGAACATATCAAAAATAAACGGGGAGCCACATCGCGAGCTATTGATCTACAACACAGTTATGCAAATACTATCAGGACTAAGTTCATGATAAATTAAAGTTCAATTAATCATGTTACTTAAGAACTCCCACTTAGATAGACATCCCTCTAATCATCTAAGTGATCACGTGATCCATATCAACTAAACTATGTCCGATCATCACGTGAGATGGAGTAGCTTTCAATGGTGAACATCTCTATGTTGATCGTATCTACTATATGATTCACGCTCGACCTTTCTTTCTCAGTGTTCCGAGGCCATATCTGCATATGCTACGCTCGTCAAGTTTAACCCGAGTATTCTGCGTGTGCAAAACTGGCTTGCACCCGTTGTATGTGAACGTAGAGATTATCACACCCGATCATCCCGTGGTGTCTCAGCACGAAGAACTGTCGCAATGGTGCATACTCAGGGAGAACACTTATACCTCTTGAAATTTTAGTAAGGGATCATCTTATAAAGCTACCGTCGTACTGAGCAAAATAAGATGCATAAAAGATAAACATCACAAGCAATCAAAATATGTGACATGATATGGCCATCATTATCTTGTGCCTTTGATCTCCATCTCCAAAGTACTGTCATGATCTCCATCGTCACTGGCATGACACCATGATCTCCATCATCTTGATCTTTTTCAACGTATCGTCACATGGTCGTCTCGCCAACTATTGCTATCGCATAGCGATAAAGTAAAGCAATTATATGGCACTTGCATATTATGCAATAAAGAGACAACCATAAGGCTCCTGCCATTTGATGATAACTTTAACAAAACATGATCATCTCATACAACAATTTATATCTCATCACGTCTTGACCATATCACATCACAACAAGCCCTACAAAAACAAGTTAGATGTCCTCTACTTTGTTGTTGCAAGTTTTACGTGGCTGCTACGGGCTTAGCAAGAACTGTTCTTACCTACGCATCAATAACCACAACGATTTTTCGACAAGTGTGATGTTTTAACCTTCAATAAGGACAGGGCATAGTCAAACTCGATTCAACTAAAGTTGGAGAAACAGACACCCGCCAGCCACCTGTGTGTGTAGCACGTCGGTAGAACCAGTCTCATGAACGCGGTCATGTAATGTCGGTCCGGGCCGCTTCATCCAACAATATCGCCGAATCAAAGTAAGACGTTGCTGGTAACCAGTATGACTATTATCGCCCACAACTCTTTGTGTTCTACTCGTGCATATAACATCTACGCATAAACCTGGCTCGGATACCACTGTTGGGAACGTAGTATTTCAAAATTTTACCTACGATCACGCAAGATCCATCTAGGAGATGCATAGCAACGAGCGGGGAGAGTGTGTCTACGTACCCTCCAAGATCGAAAGCGGAAGCGTTTAGTAACGCGGTTGATGTAGTCGAACGTCTTCGCGATCCAACCGATCCAAGTACCGAACGCACAGCACCTCCGTGATCAGCACACGTTCAGCTCGGTGACATCCCTCAAACTCTTGATCCAGTTGAGGCCGAGGGGGAGTTCTGTCAGCACGACGACATGGTGACGGTGATGATGAAGTTACCGGCGCAGGGCTTCGCCTAAGCACTACGACGATATGACCGAGGTGTGTAACTGTGGAGGGGGGCACCGCACACGGCTAAGACAAATCTTGGAGTGCCTTTGGGGTGCCCCCTACCCACGTATATAAAGGAGAGAGGAAGAGGAGGCCGGCCCTAGAGGGGGCGCGCCAAGGGGGGGAGTCCTACTTGGACTCCCGGTCCAAGTAGAATTTGGCCCCTCTTTCCTATTCCAACTAGGAGAAGGAAGTAAAGGAGGAAGAGGGGAGAAGGAAGGAGGGGGGCGCCGCCCCCTCATAGTCCAATTTGGACCAGCCCATGGGGGGGGGCACCCCTTGAGGCCCTTCTCTCCTTTCCCGTATGGCCCATTAAGGCCCACTAATTCCCCCGGCAAATTCCCGTAACTCTCCGATACTCCAAAAAATACCCGAATCACTCGGAACCTTTCCGATGTTCGAATATAGCCTTCCAATATATCGATCTTTACCTCTCGACCATTTCGAGACTCCTTGTCATGTCCGTGATCTCATCCGGGACTCCGAACAAACTTCGTTCATCAAATCACATAACTCATAATACAAATCATCATCGAACGTTAAGCGTGCGGACCCTACGGGTTCGAGAACTATGTAGACATGACCGACACACATCTCCGGTCAATAACCAATAGCGGAACCTAGATGCCCATATTGGCTCATACATATTCTACCAAGATCTTTATCGGTCAAAACCGCATAACGACATACGTTGTTCCCTTTGTCATCGGTATGTTACTTGCCCGAGATTCGATCGTCGGTATCATCATACCTAGTTCAATCTCATTACCGGCAAGTCTCTTTACTCGTTCCGTAATGCATCATCCCGTGACTAACTCAATAGTCACATTGCTTGCAAGTCTTATAGTGATGTGCGTTACCGAGAGGGCCCAGAGATACCTCTCCGATACACAGAGTGACAAATCCTATTATCGATCTATGCCAACCCAACAAACACCTTCGGAGACACCTGTAGAGCATCTTTATAACCAACCAGTTACATTGTGACGTTTGATAGCACACAAGGTGTTCCTCCGGTATTCGGGAGTTGCATAATCTCACAGTCAGAGGAACATGTATAAGTCATGAAGAAAGCAATAGCAATAAAACTAAATGATCATTATGCCAAGCTAACGGATGGGTCCTGTCCATCACATCATTCTCCTAATGATGTGACCCCGTTCATCAAATGACAACACATGTGTATGGTCAGGAAACTTAACCATCTTTGATTAACGAGCTAGTCAAGTAGAGGCATACTTGGGACACTTTGTTTTGTCTATGTATTCACACATGTATCAAGTTTCCGGTTAATACAATTCTAGCATGAATAATAAACATTTATGATGATATAAGGAAATATAAAATAACAACTTTATTATTGCCTCTAGGGCATATTTCCTTTAGCGTCGTGGTCACGCAGCAGCAGCCGGACTCCTGCATGCCACATATCGGGCGGTGTCGATCCAGTGAAGGGCGAGCGTCGGGAGTTGGTGGTCGAGGCGACCGAGATGAGGTGCGAGTTGCAGCGACCAAGGGAGGGCACCGAGTCTGGACCGCGCGAGAGATCGGAGACGCGATGACGACGCTCGATGGGGAGAGGAGGAATGGGAGGTTTGGGTTGGATGAAGGGCGGGGGGAAAATGTGCCTTTTTTCACGGGCCTTTCCGGTTTGTTCTGACTTTTTTCTCTGTAGCTGAACAAGTGCATACAATGGGATGGGAGAGTTTCGTCCGCCCTCTAAAATTGCTAACTGCACTTTTGGTGAGGCTTATTGTTATCCAGATGGTTATATCTAAATGACAGGATCCGATCGTGTGGCTTTAATTACTCCGGATAGTTGTGTGTACATTAGATGGGTGCGGTTACAGAAGAATATGTTTGCTTGTTTAATAGTACAGTAGTTGAGAAGTGGGTCGTGCCCTAGATTTATCTTGAACTCCTGGCGTGGTGTGGTGGCTAGTGCGCTGCTTTTGTTCATGCGCGACCATGTATCGATCCCTCTTACTTCCCTTTTTCCGTTCTATTTTTCTGCGCGAACATGGGCCAGCCCAGTAAGCGATCACACCTGGAAATCTCGACGCGATTGAACGCTGGCGCGTCGCTTAATGCGACAAATAGTCACTGCTAGCGACGCTTAAGGCGCCAACTGTTGCTCTGCCGCACAGGGTTCTGATGGGCCTGCCCAATAAAACTCGTGCGGTCTGGCTGGCTGTTCGTTTTCTGTGGTCTGTTTCAAATTTATGGTAAAAAAAGTGGGAGTTTAATTTTGTTTCAAACTGGGCTTTTCGTAAAATGAATAAATTTATGGTAAATAAAGAATATGTAAAATATAAAAAAGTAAGAATTTGATAAATGTATATGGGTTTAAAAAATCAAGCATTTGAAAGAATGTTGAAATTCTTTATATAATACACACACACACACACACACACACACACTATAAAATGGACAACTGATACGTCTCCGTTGTATCTACTTTTCCAAACACTTTTGCCCTTGTTTTGGACTCTAACTTGCATGATTTGAATGGAACTAACCCGCACTGACGCTGTTTTCAGTAGAATTGCCATGGTGTTATTTTTATGCAGAAATAAAAGTTCTCAGAATGACCTGAAACTTCACGGAGATTATTTTTGGAAATAATAAAAAATACTGGCGAAAGAATCAAGGCCAAGGGGCCCACACCCTGCCACGAGGGTGGGGGGCGCGCCTACCCCCCTGGGTGCACCCCCTGCCTCGTGGGCCCCCTGGTGCTCCACCGACCTCAACTCCAACTCTATATATTCGTGTTCGGGGAGAAAAAAAATCAGAGAGAAGGATTCATCGCGTTTTACGATACGAAGCCGCCGCCAAGCCCTAATCTCTCTCGGGAGGGATGATCTGGAGTCCGTTCGGGGCTCCGGAGAGGGGAATCCATCGCCATCGTCATCATCAACCATCCTCCATCACCAATTTCATGATGCTCACCGTCGTGCGTGAGTAATTCCATCGTAGGATTGCTGGACGGTGATGGGTTGGATGAAATTTATCATGTAATCAAGTTAGTTTTGTTAGGGTTTGATCCCTAGTATCCACTATGTTCTGAGATTGATGTTGCTATGACTTTGTTGTGCTTAATGCTTATCACTAGGGCCCGAGTGCCATGATTTCAGATTTGAACCTATTATGTTTTCATGAATATATGTGAGTTCTAGATCCTATCTTGCAAGTCAATAGTCACCTACTATGTGTTATGATCCGGCAACACCGAAGTGACAATAATCGGGACCACTCCCGGTGATGACCATAGTTTGAGGAGTTCATGTATTCACTATGTGTTAATGCTTTGGTCCGGTACTCTATTAAAAGGAGGCCTTAATATCCCTTAGTTTCTAGTAGGACCCCGCTGCCACGGGAGGGTAGGACAAAAGATGTCATGCAAGTTCTTTCCCATAAGCATGTATGACTATATACGGAATACATGCCTACATTACATTAATGAATTGGAGCTAGTTCTGTGTCACCCTATGTTATAACTGTTGCATGAATAATCGCATCCAGCATAATTCTTCATCACCGATCCAATTCCTACGAGCTTTTCACATATTGTTCTTCGCTTATTTACTTTTCCGTTGCTACTGTTATAATCACTACAAAACTATCACTGTTACTTTTGCCACCGTTACCGTTACTATCATACTACTTTGCTACTAAATACTTTGCTGCAGATATTAAGTTATCCAGGTGTGGTTGAATTGACAACTCAACTGCTAATACTTGAGAATATTCTTTGGCTCCCCTTGTGTCGAATCAATAAATTTGGGTTGAATACTCTACCCTCAAAAACTATTGCAATCCCCTATACTTGTGGGTTATCAAGACTTTTTCTAGCGCTGTTGCCGGGGAGCATAGCTCTATTCTTTTGAGTCACTTGGTATTTATATCTGCTGGTCACTATGAGGAACTTGAAAGATGAGAAAACCAAAATTTATCCCTCAACTATGAGGGGAGGTAAGGAACTACCATCTAGCTCTGCACTTGATTCACCTTCTGTTTTGAGTAAGCTTGCGACACCTAAACCTGCTTCTGCTATTAATTCTGATATGTCGCATGTTATTGATGATGCCACTTCTGCTATGCATGATACTTATGATGAAACTACTTCTATGCTTGATACTACTGTGCCACTAGGTGAATTTCTTGATGAACAACTTGCTAGGGCTAGAGAGAATGAAATTATTGAAACTGATAATATTGATGAAAGTGATGATGAAGATTCTCCCCCTAGATATGAATTGCCTGTTGTGCCTGAGGGTTATGTTATGGATGAAGAAACTGCTAGAGACTTTCTTGCTTGCAATGATAGGAGTGATCTTAAGAAATTATTAGTCAAGCTTAAAGAAAAATCTCTGAATCCTAGAATGAAATATGATCCTGCTTATGCTACTTCACCTATCTTTGTTACTGATAAGGGTTATGATTTCTCTGTTGATCCTGAGATAATTACTCTGGTTGAATCTGATCCTTTCTATGGCTATGAATCTGAAACTGTTGTGGCACATCTTACTAAATTAAATGATATAGCCACCCTATTCACTAATGGTGAGAAAACTCGTTACTACTATATCCTTAAATTATTTCCGTTCTCATTAAAGGGTGATGCTAAAACATGGTTTAATTCTCTTGATCCTGGTTGTGTGCGTAGTCCCCGGGATATGATTTATTACTTCTCTGCTAAATATTTCCCTGCTCATAAGAAACAAGCTGCTTTAAGGGATATATATATAATTTTGTGCAAATTGAAGAAGAGAGTCTCCCACAAGCTTTGGGGAGGCTTCTCCAATTACTTAATGCTTTGCCTGATAATCCTCTCAAGAAAAATGAAATACTTGGTATCTTTTATAATGGACTAACCGATGCTTCCAGAGACCACCTGGATAGTTGTGCTGGTTGTGTTTTCAGGGAAAGAATTGTTGATGAAGCTGAAATTCTATTGAATAATATGTTGACGAATGAAAACAATTGGACACTCCCTGAACCAACCCCTAAGCCAACTCCGAAGAAAAGGGGTATTCTATTCCTCAGTCCTGAAGATATGCAAGAGGCAAAGAAATCTATGAAACAAAAAGGTATAAAAGCTGAAGATGTCAAGAATTTACCTCCTGTTGAAGAAATACATGGCCTTAATTTACCGCCTATCGAAGAAATACATGGCCTTAATAACCCGACACAGGAGTAAAGGTAAATTCTCTCTATAGATATGATAAAGCTAAAATCCCACCTACTAAGTTTGCTAGCCAATGCTTGGATGAGTTTGATAATTTTATGGTTAAGAAAGAAGATTTCAATGCTTACTTTGGTAGACAATTAAAACTCAATGCTTATATGATTGAACACTTGAGTGATTATATGTCTAGAGTTAAAGGTGAACTTGAACTCATTAGTAAACATGCTTCTATGGTTACCACTCAAGTAGAACAAGTACTTAAAGCTCAGAATGATTTGCTTAATGAATTAAATAAGAAGAAGAATGATAATGATGTTAGAGTTGTGACTAGAGGGGATAGAATGACTTAGGAACCTTTGTATCCTGAGGGCCACCCTAAGAGAATTGAGCAGGATTCTCAGCGAACTAATGTTGACGCGCCTAGTCCTTCTAAAAGGAAGAAAAAGAAAAATGATAGGACTTTGCATGCTTCTAGTGAACCTGTTATTGACACACATGAGAATCCCAATGATATTTCTATTTCTAATGCTGAAACACAATCTGGTGATGAACATGAACCTAGTGATAATGTTAATGATGATGTTCGTGTTGATGCTCAACCTAGTAATGACAATGATGTAGAGATTGAACCTGCTGTTGATCTTGATAACCCACAATCAAAGAATCAACGTTATGATAAGAGAGACTTTGTTGCTAGGAAGCATGGTAAAGAAAGAGAACCATGGGTTCAGAAACCCATGCCTTTTCCTCCCAAACCATCCAAGAAAAAGGATGATGAGGATTTTGAGCGCTTTGCTGAAATGATTAGACCTATCTTTTTGCGTATGCGTTTTACTGATATGATTAAAATGAATCCTTATGCCAAGTATATGAAGGATATTGTTACAAATAAAAGAAAGATACCCGAAGCTGAAATTTCCACCATGCTTGCTAATTATACTTTTAAGGGTGGAATACCTAAGAAACTAGGAGACCCAGAAGTACCAACTATACCATGCTCCATGAAAAGAAACTATGTTAGAACTGCTTTATGTGATCTTGGAGCCGGTGTTAGTGTTATGCCTCTCTCTTTATATCGTAGACTTGATTTGAATAAGTTGACATCTACTGAAATATCTTTGCAAATGGCCGATAAATCAACTGCTATACCTGTCGGTATTTGTGAGGATGTGCCTGTTGTGGTTGCAAACGTTACTATTCTAACGGACTTTGTTATTCTTGATATTCTCGAGGACGATAGTATGTCTATTATTCTTGGAAGACCCTTTTTGAATACTACAGGGGCTGTTATTGATTGCAACAAAGGCAATGTCACTTTTCATGTTAATGGTAATGAGCATACGGTACACTTTCCGAGGAAACAACCTCAAGTTCATAGTATAAACTCTATTGGAAAAATTCCATCGATTATTTTTGGATGTTTTGAATTTCCTCTTCCTACTGTCAAGAAGAAATATGACATTCTTATTATTGGGGACGTGCATAACCCCGTTGAGGTAACTTAGTGTTATTCGAAATTTCTCCGGTTTCATGCGATTCAGAATGAGTTTGTTAACAAGACCTGATCAACCTTGTTAGTGGATTCCTTTTGATGAGCATGAGATGGATGAAGTTAGAAAGCACAAATCTCTGTACCCTCCTTCTACTTTATGTTATTTAGATTAAATAAAGAAAAAATAGTATTTTCTGTCTGTTTTCTGATTTATCCGTGCAATAAAAAAATATCCCAAAAATAAAAGTTCTCCAAATGCCCCGAAATTGAAATATGATTTCTTCGAATATTTGAGAATATCTGGCACTGAGAACACATCGGGGAGCAGCACTGCCACGAGGGTCCAGGCGCGCCTCTACCTCGTGGGCCCATGGTGGCTCCCCTCCACTTATTCCAGCCACCACACACTCCTTCTTCCTCCCAAAAAATCACCAACCAGCTCAAGCACGAGTTCTAGCTCATTTTGCTGCGATTTTTGATCTCCTTGCTCAAAGCTCCATTTACAAAACTACTTTGGGGGATTGTTCTTCGGTATGTGACTCCTCCAATGGTCCAATTAGTTTTTGTTCTAGTGCTTTATTCATTGCAAATTTTTGCTGCCTAGGTGACCCTGTTCTTGAGCTTGCATGTCAAATTTATATGGTCCCAAGTAATTCTAATGCATGATATAGTCTCTAGGCACTTGTGGGAGTAGTTGCTATTAATTTTGTTGAGTTTGGTTCACTTTATTTGAAGTCACTAAAAATTTCAGAAATTTTCAGAAAATGATGAAGAGATTATTGAGGGGCTCTTCGAGCCAAAGCTCGAGGGATAAGCAAAGTGAGGAGGATAGGAGGCCCAAATATAATCTCCCTCGTACCACGGAAGTTCGGCCGTGTGAATGGCCTTGTGATGAGTTCTTAACAGCAGCCGGGATTCATGATGATTTTTATTCTTTGGTTGAGAATGCGGGCCTCACCGACTTCCTCCGCGACCAGCGCGAACAGTATCTCTTACTCACTAATATTTTCGTGCAAAATTTTCATTTCCATGCTAGGAGATCACCACCTTTAGTGGAATTTTATTTGTATGATGAGCATAAGGAGATGTCCCTTTCTAATTTCTGCCGGGTTTGTAAGATACCCCTTGCTGGCAGCATAGAGGAACCATATCGCAATGATGTGGAAGAGTTTATTGATATGATTGCTGTAGGGGAAACTAGGAAAGTTTCCGATGCAAGAATTACTAGCATACATTTTCCTGTTCTGCGTTACTTTGCGATATTTGCTAGTAGATGTTTAATTGGTCGCGGAAACTGTGGAAACCTCAGCACCCCTGATATTGTTATTTTGGGCCATGCCTTGTTTCGTGATAACTCCTTTAGCCTAGGCGCTATCGTTGCCAAACGATTAAGTCTTAACCGCACGAAGGGTCCCATCTTGGGAGGTATCTTCGCCTCGCGCCTCGCTGCACACTTTAACATACCTATTAGGCATTATGAGAAAGAAGAAAAGTTGCTGCCTCCTGTTTTTCTAGACTATAAGAGTATGGTAGCACATGATTTTATCGTTAAGAATAGGGAAAAGACGCTTAAGTACAAACTGATATTTGATAAAATTCGCCCTGAGATTATTACTTTGCCTGCTCCTTCTTTGTTTGACTTATCTATATGCAAGTACCTTGTTCAGCCGGAGGCATTTCATGCCTACCAGAACCCCACACTAGCTACAGAGCCAGAGCCGGAACCACAACTTGATCCTTCACGACAGTCTGTTTACCAGTGGGACCCGGAGGATATTGCCAACCAGTGGCAACCCGAGGCTCCTTCTCAGTACGACCCCAACTACAACTTTGATCCATGGGCATAGACCAACTTAGGCCAAAAGCCTAAGCTTGGGGAGTACGTATTTTCACCGACATTACATTCATATCCACACACTCATGCTAGTTGTCGGTTCTCATACTTTTTCACTGTAATATCCATGCTACTTTATTATCCTTTTTTATGCTTTCTTCTTGTGTGTTCGAAAAGCCTTAAGAAAAAAAAAATAGTTGTAGCTTTTAGCTAGTTTACTTTTCATGCTGTAGTAGTAATAATTAAAAGAACACCCAAAAAGATTTCCTGTTCTTCTTCTGTTTGTTGGGAGCTTTCCCGTGTAAATAGTTTTATTTCTTTTCTTTTTTTGGGGGGCCGATAGGAGAAGACCATAATGAAAATGTTGAAGTGGCTCTTATATGCATTATTGTTGATTTAACCAAGAGCCCATATTACCTTGTCTTCTCCTTTGTCTTAAATGCTTGCAGATTCCAGCTTAGTCCAAAGCACGTGCACTATTATTATTATCATTGTTCGGTCGTGCAAGTGAAAAGCAATTATGATGATATATGATGGACTGATTGAGATGAGAGAAGCTGGTATGAACTCGACCTCTCTTGTTTTTGTAAATATGATTAGTTCATCATTCCTGATTCAGCCTATTATGAAGAAACATATTTTTTTGTAATGACAATTAGAGATTTTAGTTGCTTATGCCATGCTTAATTAGCTAGGAGTTTATAATGGTTTATCTTGTGTGCCAACATGCGATTAAAATGGTTGTGATGTGGTATAGTAGGGTGGTATCCTCCTTTGAATGATTCAAGTGGCTTGACTTGGCACATGTTCGCGCACGTAGTTGAAACAAAATCAACATAGCCTCCACGATATTTATGTTCATGGTTGGTTATATCCTACTCATGCTTGCACTCAATGTTTATTAATTTTAATGCATGTTCATGACTGTTGTCGCTCTCTAGTTGGTCGCTTCCAGCCTCTTTCTAGCCTTCACTTGTACTAAGCGGGAATACTGCTTGTGCATCCAATCCCTTAAACCCCCAAAGTTATTCCATATGAGTCCACCATACCTTCCTATATGCGGTATCTACCTGCCGTTCCAAGTAAATTTGTATGTGCCAAACTCTAAAGCTTCAAATGAAATTCTGTTTTGCATGCTCGAATAGCTCATGTATCAACTAGGGTTGTATGTATCTTCCATGCTGGCGGGTTATTCTCAAGAGGACTCCGCTCCTCACTCACGAGAAAATGGCTGGTCACCGGGATGCCCAGTCCCGTGCTTTAAGCAAATCAAATCAAAATAATTGCAAACAAAACTCCCCCAGGATTGTTGTTAGTTGGAGGCACCCGTTGTTTCGGGCAAGCCATGGATTGATGATTGTTGGTGGAGGGGGAGTATAAACTTTACCATTCTGTTTGGGAACCGCCTATAATGTGTGTAGCATGGAAGATATCGAGATCTCTCGGTTGTTATGTGGACAATGAAAGTATGCAGCTCAAAATATTATTTATCTCTATTTCAAAATCGAGCTCTGGCACCTCTACAAATCCCTGCTTCCCTCTGCGAAGGGCCTATCTATTTACTTTTATGTTGAGTCATCACCCTCTTATTGAAAAGCACAAGTTGGAGAGCACCGCTGTCATTTGCATCCATTACTATTAATTTATATTGGGTATGACTGGATCTCTTTTACCATGAATTACAATGTTTAGTCAGTCCTTGATCTTTAAAGGTGCTCTGCATTTATGTTTTGCGGTCTCAGAAAGGGGTTGCGAGATACCATCTTGTTATATCATATTATGATTGTTTTGAGAAAGTGTTGTCATCCGAGGTTTATTATTATTGCTTGCTAGTTGATTATGCCATTGAAATGAGTAAACATGAGACCTAAATGTTATTGTGAATATGGTTAGTCATAATCTTTGCTGAAAACTTGAATGCTGGCTTTACGTATTTACAACAATAAGAGAAAACAGAGTTTGTAAAAGTTTTTCTTTATCACTTTCAGTTTATCAATTGAATTGCTTGAGGACAAGCAAAGGTTTGAGCTTGGGGGAGTTGATACGTCTCCGTCGTATCTACTTTTGCAAACACTTTTGCCCTTGTTTTGGACTCTAACATGCATGATTTGAATGGAACTAACCCGGACTGACGCTGTTTTTAGCAGAATTGCCATGGTGTTATTTTTGTGCAGAAATAAAAGTTCTCAGAATGACCTGAAACTTCATGGAGATTTTTTTGGAAATAATAAAAAATACTGGCGAAAGAATCAAGGCCAGGGGGCCCACACCCTGTCCATGAGGGTGGGGGGCGCGCCTCCCCCCTGGGTGCGCCCCTGCCTCGTGGGCCTCCTAGTGCTCCACCGACCTCAACTCCAACTCCAAAAAATCAGAGAGAAGGATTCATCGCGTTTACGATACGGAGCCGCCGCCAAGCCCTAATCTCTCTCGGGAGGCTGAGCTGGAGTCCGTTCGGGGCTCCAGAGAGGGAAATCCGTCGCCATCGTCATCATCAACCATCCTCCATCACCAATTTCATGATGTTCACCGCCGTGCGTGAGTAATTCCATCGTACGCTTGCTGGACGGTGATGGGTTGGATGCGTTTTATAATGTAATCAAGTTAGTTTTGTTAGAGTTTGATCCCTAGTATCCACTATGTTCTGAGATTGATGTTGCTATGACTTTGCTATGCTTAATGCTTGTCACTAGGGCCCGAGTGCCATGATTTCAGATCTGAACCTATTATGTTTTCATGAATATATGTGAGTTCTAGATCCTATCTTGCAAGTCAATAGTCACCTACTATGTGTTATGATCCGGCAACCCTGAAGTGACAATAATCGGGACCACTCCCGGTGATGACCGTAGTTTGAGGAGTTCATGTATTCACTATGTGTTAATGCTTTGGTCCGGTACCCTATTAAAAGGAGGCCTTAATATCCCTTAGTTTCCAGTAGGACCCCGCTGCCACGGGAGGGTAGGACAAAAGATGTCATGCATGCAAGTTCTTTCCCATAAGCACGTATGACTATATTTGGAATACATGCCTACATAACATTGATGAATTGGAGCTAGTTCTGTGTCACCC
The DNA here is from genome assembly GCA_021605205.1 of Aegilops longissima. Classification (NCBI taxonomy): domain Eukaryota; kingdom Viridiplantae; phylum Streptophyta; class Magnoliopsida; order Poales; family Poaceae; genus Aegilops; species Aegilops longissima. The sequence goes on from CM038679.1 coordinate 516,893,607, forward strand.
TATGTTATAACTGTTGCATGAATAATCACATCAGGAATAATTCTCCATCACCGATCCAATGCCTACGAGCTTTTCACATATTATTCTTCGCTTATTTACTTTTCCGTTGCTACTGTTACAATCACTAAACTATTACTGTTACTTTTGCCACCGTTACTATCATACTACTTTGTTACTAAATACTTTGCTGCAGATATTAAGTTATCCAGGTGTGGTTGAATTGACAACTCAACTGCTAATACTTGAGAATATTCTTTGGCTCCCCTTGTGTCGAATCAATAAATTTGGGTTGAATAATCCACCCTCGAAAACTGTTGCGATCCCCTATACTTGTGGGTTATCAACAACAAAAAGCACAAATAAACTGGACAAAACATGTAAAAACTAGCCAAAAAACAAAGGATAATTGGCTGGGAAAAAACCAAGAAACCTTGTAGAAGGTTCCCAAAGCCAGAATAAACCATGCAATCTTTATGGGCTGGTCGGTTTTATATTCTGGTGTGTGCTAGGTAGGTGTAACCTTTATTTGGCGCTTAAGCACCAAGTAGGGATTTTCATTCGAAGTTGCCTATTCTTGTGCTCATAGTAAAACAAAAAAGGTGTAGTTATAACACGCACTTCGACCCACATTTTCTGTCACACTTTCGCAATCAATCCCAAGCGGATAAATAGCAAGGCGATATAAATGCTCTTGAGTATGTTGCTGGGAAACGTTGTATGGAAAACAAAAACAAAAATCTACGCACACGCAATGATCTATCCATGGATATGCATAGCAACGAGGGGGAATGTTATACACAGGTCATCCATGCATATCATATTTTATTGCATCTTCGTTCTGCAATCCTCGAAATCCTAAGCAACTCAAGGACCCTCGGAGAGAGTTGGGTATTTTCCGGTTTTCATATTTGATTTTTATCAAATAGCAAAAACGAGGATTTTTGATTTTTATTATTTTTCTCTCTGGAAAAATATTTCATATTAAAAATAAATGAGAGGAGATAACATGACTTCTCCAAAACAATTGAAATATTGGAGGAAAAATGTTAAAAATCATTTGTTGGATTTTATTTGATTTTATTTGCGTTAGAAAAATTGCACGTTTTCAAAAATTGCATTTTAGGGCCAAGAAAATATTCATCTTGTTATAAATATTTCATTTAGACGGTGAAACTTTGTTTTGGCATTTTTAGGTTTTTATTTTTATTTTATAGGATTTATTTTCTGTCGGCGGAACTATTTAAAAAAAAAACTTCAGGCACCAACTGGGTCGAAACCCAGCCGGGTCGGCCCAACTCCCCCGCGCCGCCGCCGACTCGGACGAGGAGTCCGGGCGGGACTCCTCCTCGCCGCCGCGCCTTTCCCCCTCCTCCAAGTCGCCGCCCCCTCCCCTCCTTATAAGCCGCCGCCCCGCCGCCCCAAACCACCACCACCACCACCCGCCACCGCCGCCCGAGGCCGAGCCGCCGCCGCCGCCGTCGCCGCCTCCGTCGCCGCCGCCACCACCCGCCACCCCACGTTGCCCGCCTGTCAGACCGAACCCGCCGGAGCCCGCCGAGCCGAGCCGAGGTAGCCGCCCGCCGCCCGGTTTTTGAGAAAACTGCTCTGCTTTTTAGAAAACCCTAGTTTTCGTTTTTTTAAATAGATCGGTTTTTCTCCGGTTTATTTATTTAGCGAGCGTTCGCTCGTTCGTTCGTTTTAACGAACGCATTCTTCGTTTAGATCCAGATAACGAACGTTCATTCGTTAGTCTGTTCGTCAGTTTTCTTTTTCTTGGATTTGTTCCGCGATTTTTCTTCGCGATTTCTGATCCGATCTTAGTTTCTGTTTATGTTTTCGCTCGTTAGTCGGAATCAGGCGATTCAAGCGCCTAGATCTTTGTCTCGAGACCCTCTTTCCGCTTAAACAACTTAAACAAGATTTTGATACTGAAAAATTTGACCCTAGGTCAGATGAGTAAACGGATCTTGTTTCTTTCGTCGTTTGAGTTTCGTTGCTCCGTTTGGTTTGATTCTTTTTGCGAACCGGAGTTCTTAAGTTGAACTTTCTGGTCAGCCTCGTTTAGTTGAAGTTTTTCTTGTGCATCTTTGCTTGTTGCTTATGTATGTTATTGTTTGCTTATGATAAAATTCCCGGAGTGCGAAGCGTGTTACTACGAGTCTCTAGGATTCGCGGATCGTCAGCAAGGCAAGTAACACATTGATCATACACTTTTCATACCCAGCTTTTTTATGCATTAGTTCAATCCTCAAACATTGCATGGTTAGGATGTCATTAACTTGTGGGTTGGGAAGTAGTAGTTGAGGTAGAACCTATTGCCCTGTTACTATCAAACCCTTGGGAGTTACTTCTATGTGTTGCTTTTATTGCTATGCTATGCTCGTAGACGTGGTTGGGTTTGAGTGAATCCATGACAGATGTGAGATTGTTAATTAATGGTTTAATTTAAGGTGGCAACTTTAATACACATCTGGGTGGATTGAGGCACCTGGGGAACCCAGTGTTATCTCTTTTATTTTTGGAAATCCCGGGGTACCCGTGTGATCTTCCTATGGACCGCCACCCAGGCTAAAAGGGAACTGAGATTATTCATGCTAGAAACTTCCGTGTGCAGCCACAAGCTACTATGGGCTCTAGAATAGTTGAGTAAGTTACGTGAAGCTCTTGAAGAGGTAGATCAGAAGGTAGTGGGTTTTGTAGGTTTGGTATGGTCTACCCGGAGTAGAGAGTTAATGTTTCAGAAAGACTATGTCTCGGTTATCCGTTTCTCAAACACCATGTAGTGCGAGAAATCAACGGAGGCGATCGAGTCTTGTGGGGAAAAGTGCGCAAACCTCTGGAGAGTGTACAATCTAATCATGGTTAGCCGTGTCCCCGGTTATGGACAATTTTGAGTATCTAGTACTTGAGTTATCACATGTATCTCATCACTCTTAAATAATATTGTTGGGTTGTTAACTACTTTAATTGGGATTGAGTTGGGGTTATACCTTCTCAATGTTTCAACCACCATGATAGTTAAATAAAAATATATTCCTTTGTTGTAGGGGAAAATTGGCTTTTCGCAAAACCATAACCATAGAGCTTTCCACCAGCCAAATATGCATGTAGTGATAGCATTATCCTGTTCCTGCTCTACTGTGTTATATTGCCAGCATATTCCATGTGCTGACCTGTTCTTAGGCTGCAACGTATTATGTTGTAGACTTTTCAGACGAGGAGTAAGGTTCGTTAGGTCGTTGCCGTGCAGCTCAGCCATGCCGTTGGAGTTGATGGACTCACTTTATCTTCCAAGCCTTCCGCTGTTATCGCATTAGATGGCCTTAAGCCATATTATTGTAATAAGATCTCTTTTGAGACATTCAATGTAATAAGTGTGTGATTGCTACTCTGTTATAAATCCTTCGAGTAATCGTGTGTGTCAAAGATTATTGATCCAGGATGACATCAAGCACGAGACTTGACCATCTGAGGTCGGGTCGCTACAAGATGGTATCGAGCACACGCCGAGTGTAGGACACGACCAGTAAGATAAACCATAGGTCACTCTTCTCTACTCATTCCTGACTCCTCTCCATTTTTCCACTCTTTAGGATGACGGAGATGAAGAACAAGTTTGCACAACCGGAGAAGACACACCTTTTGGACGCCACTTGAAGGAAGTCACTAGGTACTTGAACATTGGAATACCAAGCTTCACCGGACGCATAACGCCACCTTACCGTAAGAGGAGCGCTGGATGATTCAAGTACAAGTTCCAGAAGGACGTTCTCGCCAACTTCTAAACCCATAGAATTTTCTTTCGAAGCACCCACCTGGAGTCTAGGCAAGAGCATGGCAGCCCACATTACCATGGGACGTATTGGAGAAGTCTACAACAGGGAGCTTAAGGACACCATCTATCAAATATGTGGACGCCGAGATGAGCAATGGGAAGTGATCAACACCAAGAAGGATAGATCCATTGCAGCTTTCATCCAGGAGCTAAACCAGCACATTCGACGTCAGGAGAACCAGATGTGCGCAGACATGATGGAGTTGAAGAAGGCGAAGACCAGGATCATCGAGCTGGAGGAAGAACTCAAGTTTACACGCGATGGATATGAGGAATAAATCAAGACACTACTGGAGAAGAACGACGACCTAGTTAAGAAGATCGGAGTATTCACGGGAGGGCCAGCACCGGAAGAAGAAGACAATGACCCCACTTGCCTGGACAACTACATCATCATCGATGACACCGATTCCAATCCAAGTGATGATGACTACAAAGACGAAGCTGGAGCAGACATCATGGAGTCTTCCACCGATCAAAATTTCTAGATGACCACCATATATTAGTAGTATTTCCCCCATGTATCTAATAGTAGTTGAGCACTTTTGCGATAGTCCTAGACCGTTTATATGCCCTTGCTTGATTGATTGAGTGAAATGATTGTGTTTGCATCATATGCATATGGGTAGTGTTTTCTCATTAGATCTTTTTCTATTTTAATCTCTTCCATCTAAACCCATCAGATGCCTCCGAGACATGACACTGGTTTTGCTTTCCCACCGGAGCTCACCCAGTTGATCCAGCAGCAGAATGCCTTGATGCAATTGCTAGTTCAGAACCAGGGCAACAACAACAACAATAACCCGCCGCCAGTGGACAATTTAGCCCGTTTCCTAAGGTTACAGCCGCCGGTGTTTTCCAGTAGCACCGAGCCAATAATTGCTGATGATTGGTTACGCCGTATCGGAAGGGAGTTAACCACTGCCGGATGCATAGATGTTGAGAAGGTGCACTTTGCCGCACATCAATTGGATGGACCAGCAGCCGCATGGTGGGAGAATTACACAGCTACTTTTCCTATAGCCAATGTCACTTGGGACCAGTTTCAGCAAGCTTTTCGCACGGCCCATGTCTCAACTGGAGCCATGTAGATGAAGAAGCGCGAGTTTCGCAACTTATGCCAGGGGAACCATACTGTAGCTCAGTACGTCGATGATTTTAGCAAGTTATCACGCTATGCCCCTGATGATGTGGCCACAGATGCCGCGAAGCAGGAGAAGTTTATGGAAGGGCTGAATGATGAGATGAGCATGCAGTTGATGGTGGCAAATTTCAACAACTACCAGGAGTTGGTAGACAAGGCCCTTATGATTGAAGGAAAGCAGCAGCAGATTGAGAGCCGTAAAAGGAAGTATGGACAAGGGAAGTATAATTCAGAAGCTCAACAGAAGCCCCGCTTAACCTCGAACTCGGGAGGACTTGTTTATAATCATGGAGGTCACAACCACACTGGGGGAGGATCGCATAACCACAATGGTGCCAAGAATGGAAATGGGAACATAGTTAATAACAATCAGGACCGCTCCAACCCAGCTACACCCGCCAAAAGGGACCTAAGTCAAGTTACTTGCTTTAAGTGCGGGAAGACAGGGCACTATGCCAATGATTGCCCTGAAGGAAGGAATGGAAATGGAAATGGGAGCGCTGGGAAAAAGCCCAATCCATTCAACAAAGGACAAGTGAACCACGTTAACGTGGAGGAAGTTGAAGAGTAGCCGGACGCGGTGATAGGTAAGTTCTTGGTTAAGTCATTTACCGCTCTTGTTCTTTTCGATACTGGTGCATCACATTCATACATATCAAGGGGATTTGTGGATAAGTTTAAGCTACCAACCCAAACCCTTAGGACCCCTCTTTTAGTGAGCTCGCCTGGAGCAGAGTACATGGCTAGCCGATGGTGCAACCAGATACCCCTAACCATTGGCACACATGTTTTTCCGTCTGACCTAATTGTCTTGGAGTCACAAGGATTGGATGTGATATTAGGTATGGAATGGATGTCAAAGTATGGAGGAAGTATTGACTGTGCGAGTAAGTCGATTTATCTCACCACCCCGGAGGGAAAAAGGATTAAGTATGTATCTAGGCATGTGCCTAGGAGGAGCCAAGTGAAAGCCCTCACGGGAGTTGTTCAGACGAAGCACCGTAGTAAAGGATTACCCGGATGTTTTCCCGGAGGAGTTACGTGTATGCCACCGGATCGAGACATCGAGTTTTGATAGAGCTATTGCGGTGCACAGGGCCAATATCCAAGAGACCCTATCGGATGCCCGCAAATGATCTGGAGGAAATTAAGAAACAGATCAAGGAGTCGTTGGAGAAAGGTTATATTCGAAGGAGTTTATCACCTTGGGGAGCTCCAGTACTTTTGGTCGAGAAGAAGGATAAATCCCTGAGGATGGTCATTGGTTACCGTGCCTTGAATGAAGTAACGATTAAGAATAAGTACCCACTGCCAATGATCAATGATCTGTTTGATCAGCTGCAAGGAGCTAAGGTGTTTTCGAAGATTGATCTACGATCGGGATACCATCAGTTGAAGATCCGAGAGAAGGATATACCGAAGACATCATTCACCACGCGGTATGGATTATACGAGTATACGGTCATGTCGTTTGGATTGACTAACGCCCCTGCCTATTTCATGAGTATGATGAACAAGGTGTTCATGGAATATTTGGACAAGTTTGTTGTGGTGTTTATTGATGATATTATGGTATACTCGAAGAACGAAGAGAAGCACAAGGAGCAGTTGCGTTTAGTTCTCGAGAAACTCAGGGAACACCAGTTATACGCCAAATTCAGCAAGTGCGAGTTTTGGTTGAAGGAAGTTGGATTTCTTGGGCATGTTATATCGAGAGAGGTATAGCAAGAGATCCCAAAGAAGGTTCATCGGTCATTTGAATGGTTGGCACCCACTTCAGCTTGGCGATATCCGCAGCTTCCTTGGACTCGCAGGATATTATCGGAGATTCATTGAGAATTTTTCCAAGATTGCTAAGCCAATGACTGAATTGTCAAGAAGGATACTAAGTTTAAATGGACGAGGATTGCGAGGCAAGTTTTCAGGAGTTGAAGAAACGTTTGACTACATCCCCAAAGCTAACATTGCGGATATACATAAGGAGTTTCAAGTGTATTGTGACGCCTCACGCTTGGGACTTGGATGTGTGCTTATGCAGGACGGAAAGGTTGTTTCGTATGCCTCACGACAACTGAAGCCCCATGAGTTGAACTATGCTACACATGATTTGGAGTTAGCAGCCGTAGTGCATGCATTGAAAACCTGGAGGCTTTATCTTATTGGAAACCGTTGTGATGTGTACACAGATCATAAGAGTTTGAAGTACATTTTCACACAGAAGGAGTTGAACCTTAGACAGAGGAGATGGTTGGAACTTATAAAGGATTATGATATGAAGCTACACTATCATCCAGGAAAGGCCAATGTCGTAGCAGACGCTTTGAGCCGGAAGAGTTACGCTAATATCCTTGAAAGTAAGGGATTGCCGAAGGAGTTAGCTAAAGATATCATGGAACTTCGGTTGGAGATTGTTCCAAGAGGTTTCATTGCAACAATGGAAGTTCAGTCTACATTGTTGGACAAGATTCGAGAAGCTCAGAAGGAAGACAAATAGATTGCTGAGATAAAGGAGAAGATGAGCAAAGGAAAGGCCAAAGGTTTTCACGAGGATGAGCACGATACCTTATGGTTTGAGGATCGAGTTTATGTGCCTAATAACCCAGGGATCAGGAAGTTAATACTTCAGGAGGCTCATGATTCACCATACTCGATACACGCCGGAAACACCAAGATGTATTTGGATTTGAAAGAACGTTTCTGGTGGACTGGTACGAAGAAGGATATTGCCGAGTATGTAGCTGTATGTGATGTATGTCGAGAGTGAAGGCAGAGCATCGAAGCGGCAGGGATCATTACAGCCTATGCCGATACCGAATGGAAGTGGGATAAACTTGGCATGGACTTTATCACCGGATTGCCCAGACCAAAGCAGGATATGACTCAATATGGGTAGTAGTGGATCGCTTGACCAAAGTGGCTCACTTCATCCCAAAGAAAACAACTTATACAAGTGCAAAGTTGGCCAAGATATATATGTCCAGGATCCTATGTTTGCATGGAGTTTCGAGGACCATCGACGATAGAGGAACACAGTTTACTTCAAAGTTTTGGCATCGCCACACACGGACCACAGGTACGAGATTGGAGTTCAAGACAACATTTCACCCGCATGTGATGGATGACAGAGAGAGTCAACCAGATTCGGAGGACATGTTGAGAGCTCATGCGCTAGATTATGGATCTAGTTGGGATGACAATTTGCCTTACGCAGAGTTCTCATACAACAATAGCTACCGAGCCGGTTTGAAGATGGCACCATTCAAGCTCAGATGGACGCAGATGTAGAACACCCCGATGTGGGATGAGGTAGGAGACCGTCGGTTGTTTGGACCAGATTTGATCAAAGAGTCGGAGGAGAAGGTTAAACTAATCCGTGATGATTGAAGATTGCTCACCCAGCGTAAGAGTTATGCGAGACACAAAATGCAAGGAGGTAACCTATGAAATTGGGGACAGAGCATATCTGCGAGTATCGCCCTTGCGAGGAGTGAAATGTTTTGGAGTTAACGGAAAATTAGCTCCGAGATTCGTAGGACCGTACCGTGTTTTCGAACGGATGGGAGAAGTTGCCTACAAGCTGGAGTTACCTGAAGGATTGTCAGGAGTTCACGATGTGTTCCACGTCTCACAGTTGAAGAAGTGTCATGCTGAGATGGCCGATATACCATCAAGATATACAGTACCCCTGAGGCGATTCAGTTGGACAACAATTTGACTTATGAGGAGAAGCCAGTAAAGATTCTTGACTTTGCCAGCCGAGTCACTCGCAGCAAGGTTATCAAGTTTTGCAAAGTTCAGTGGAGCCACCATACCGAGGAGGAAGCCACCTGGGAACGAGAGGATGATATTCGCAAGGACCACCCGCACCTATTTTCTAGCCAACCCGAATCTCGAGGACGAGATTCATCTTAAGGGGGGGTAGGTTTGTAACATCCCAAAATTTCAATTTGGAATGTTATACATAGGTCATCCATGCATATCATATTTTATTGCATCTTCGTTCCGCAATCCTCGAAATCCTAAGAAACTCAAGGACCCTCGGACAGAGTTGGGGATTTTCCGGTTTTCATATTTGATTTTTATCAAATAGCGAAAACGAGGATTTTTGATTTTTATTATTTTTCTCTCCGGAAAAATATTTCATATTAAAAATAAATGAGAGGAGATAATATGACTTCTCCAAAACAATTGAAATATTGGAGGAAAAATGTTAAAAATCATTTGTTGGATTTTATTTGCGTTAGAAAAATTGCACGTTTTCAAAAATTGCATTTTAGGGCCAAGAAAATGTTCATCTCGTTCTAAATATTTCATTTAGATGGTGAAAATTTGTTTTGGCATTTTTAGGTTTTTATTTTTATTTTATAGGATTTATTTTCTGTCGGCGGAACTATTTTAAAAAGAAACTTCAGGCACCAACTGGGCCGAAACCCAGCCTGGCTGGCCCAACTCCAGCGCACACACGCCCATGCCACGCCAGCGCCGCCTCGACTCGGACGAGGAGTCCGCCGAGACTCCTCCTCGCCGTCGCCTTGCCCCCTCCTCCAAGTCGCCCCCTCCCTCCTTATAAGCCGCCCCCGCCGCCCCAAATCACCACCACCACCACCCGCCACCGCCGCCCGAGCCCGAGCCGCCGCCGCTGCCTCCGTCGCCGCCGCCGCCTCCCATCACTGCCGCCGCCACCCAAGAATCCCACGCCCCCGCATCGCGCGGAACCCGCGGAGCCCGCCGAGCCGAGCCGAGGTAGCGGCCCCGCCGCCCCGGTTTTCTGAGAAAAACCGTTCGGTTTTTAAGAAAACCCTAGTTTTCATTTTTTAAATAGATCGTTTTTTTCTCCGGTTTATTTATTTAGCGACCGTTCCCTCGTTCGTTCGTTTTAACGAACGCGTTCTTCGTTTAGATCCAGATAAAGAACGTTCGTTTGTTAGTCTGTTCGTCAGTTTTCTTTTTCTCGGATTTGTTCCTCGATTTTTCTGATCGCGATTTCTGATCCGATCTTAGTTTCTGTTTATCTTTTCGCTCGTTAGTCGGAATCAGGCGATTCAAGCGCCCAGATCTTCGTCTTGAGACCCTCTTTCCACTTAAACAACTTAAACAAGATTTTGATACTGAAAAATTTGACCCTAGTTCAGATTAGTAAACGGATCTTGTTTCTTTCGCCGTTTGAGTTTCGTTGCTCCGTTTGGTTTGATTCTTTTTGCGAACCGGAGTTCTTAAGTTGAACTTTCTGGTCAGCCTCGTTTAGTTGAAGTTTTGCTTGTGCATCTTTGCTTGTTGCTTATGTATGTTATTTTTTGCTTGCGATAGAATTCCCGGAGTGCGAAGCGTGTTACTACGAGTCTCTAGGATTCGCGGATCATCAGCAAGGCAAGTAACACATTGATCATACACTTTTCATACCCAGTTTTTTTATGCATTAGTTCAATCCTCAAACATTGCATGGTTAGGATGTCATTAACTTGTGGGTTGGGAAGTAGTAGTTGAGGTAGAACCTATTGCCCTGTTACTATCAAACCCTTGGGAGTTACTTCTACGTGTTGCTTTTATTGCTATGCTATGCTCGTAGACGTGGTTGGGTTTGAGTGAATCCATGACAGATGTGAGATTGTTAATTAATGGTTTAATTTAAGGTGGCAACTTTAATACACATCTGGGTGGATTGAGGCACCTGGGGAACCCAGTGTTGTCTGTTTTATTTTTGGAAATCCCGGGGTACCCGTGTGATCTTCCTATGGATCGCCACCAGTGCTCAAAGGAACTGAGATTATTCATGCTAGAAACTTCCGTGTGCAGCCACAAGCTACTATGGGCTCTAGCATAGTTGAGTAAGTTACGTGAAGCTCTTGAAGAGGTATATCAGCAGGTAGTGGGTTTTGTAGGTTTGGTATGGTCTACCCAGATTAGAGAGTTAATGTTTCAGAAAGACTATGTCTCGGTCATCCGTTTCTCAAACACCATGTAGTCACGAGAAATCAACGGAGGCGATCGAGTCTTGTGGGCAAAAGTCATAAACCTCGGAGAGTGTACAATCTAATCATGGTTAGCCGTGTCCCCGGTTATGGACAATTTTGAGTATCTAGTACTTGAGTTATCACATGTATCTCATCACTCTTAAATAATATTGTTTGGTTGTTAACTACTTTAATTGGGATTGAGTTGGCGTTATACCTTCTCAATGTTTCAACCACCATGATAGTTAAATAAAAATATATTCCTTTGTTGTAGGGAAAAATTGGCTTTTCACAAAACCATAACCATAGAGCTTTCCACCAGCCAAATATGCATGTAGTGATAGCATTATCCTGTTCCTGCTCTACTGTGTTATATTGCCAGCATATTCCATGTGCTAACCCGTTCTCGGGCTGCAACGTATTATGTTGCAGAGTTTTCAGACGAGGGGTAAGGTTCGTTAGGTCGTTGCCGTGCAGCTCAGTTATGCCGTTGGAGTTGATGGACTCACTTTATCTTCCAAGCCTTCCGCTGTTATCACATTAGATGGCCTTAAGCCATATTATTGTAATAAGATCTCTTTTGAGACATTCGATGTAATAAGTGTGTGATTGCTACTCTGTTATAAATCCTTGGAGTACTGTGTGTGTCAAGATTCTCGATCCGGGGATGACACCAAGCACGAGACTTGACCATCTGAGGTCGGGTCGCTACAAAGGCACCCCAAGATAACATTTCAAGAAGTCTCAAGCATCTAGCTTGGGGATGCCCCGGTAGGCATCCCACCTTTCTTCAACAATTATCGGTTAGTATCGGTTGAGCCTAAGTTTTTGCTTCTTCACATGATGAGGGCTATCCTTGAAATGTCGTTTTCTTTTGTTTTGCTTGCTGCTTGAATAAAATACATTAGATCTGAAATTCTTAAATGAGAGAGAGTTTTCACATGGCTACATAATTATTTAACTACTTATTGATCTTCACTCATATCTTTTTGGAGTAGTTTGTTATTTACTCGTGTGCTTCACTTATATCCTATGAGTAAATGGTTGAATGATTTGAATGTCATAAATCTGAAATTATATATGTTATCCCATGGGTAGTAATGACTTCACATATAAGAAGTAGAGGTGGTAATTTCTTTGAAGGTTAGTAAACATTATATTGGTCACTTGAACAATTCATGAAAGAATATTGAAGGAAGAGAGATTTCACATATAATACTATCGTGGAGATCTTCTATGATTGTGAGCCCCATTAATTATTTTCAAACCTGAGCAAATTAGTTGAAGTTGGACAAGGAAGACAACATAATGTGTTATGCTTGGGTATATTTGTATAGAAGTTATATTGTTATGGATCCTCTAACATGTGGTGCTTGCTATTTAGAATCCTTTGCTAGCCAAAATATTTGTACTAAGTGGGAATACTGCTTGTGCATCCAAATTCCTTGAACCAAGTTTCTTCCATGAGTGTCCACCATATATACCTATATGCGGTATTTACCTGCCGTTCCAACTAAATTTGCATGTGCCAAACTCTAAACCTTCAAATAATAATCTGTTTTGTATGCCCGAATCGCTCATGTAGCGACTACGGGTTAGCAGTATCTTCCATGCTAGGTGGGTTATTCTCACGATGAGTGGACTCCGCTCATCATTCACGAGAAAATGGCCGGTAACTGGGCTGCCCAGTCCCATGATCAAAAGATCAAAATCAAATAAAAAATAATTGCAAATAAAACTCCCCCAGGTTTGATGCTAGTTTGAGGCACCCGTTGTTTGGATTGATGATTGTTGGTGGAGGGGGAGTAAAAATCTTTACCTTTCTGTTTGGGAACCGCCTATAATGTATGTAGTATGGAAGATATTGGAACTCTTGGTCGTTATGTTGACAACGAATGAATACCTCTCAAAATTATTTTCATCTCTGTTTTTGCTTCGAGCTCTGGCACCTCTGCAAATCCCTGCTTCCCTCCGCGAGGGGCCTATCTTTTAGTTTTATGCAAGAGTCAGTAGTATTCCTTCTCATTCCAACCTACTCTTTAGTTGGCAAGCATCATATGATGGAAAGATCTAAGCATATATGGCCATTCAAATATATTTGAGCATGAATTATTACTGTTGACATTACCCTTGAGGTAAAAGGTTGGGAGGCGAAACATTAAGCCCCTATCTTTCTCTGTGTTCGATGAATACTATTTGTTCTAAAAATACGCTTTGAGTGGTAGAAATCATGGAAGACTAAATGATAGTTGAGTATGTGAAGTTTGTTGAATCAAAGCTCTGACATAGACTATTCCTGAAAAGAAGATGAATTATAATTGTTTGATGATTGAGAACATAGTTTGTTAGTTTTCAAGAAAGTTTATGATCTATACTTTAACATGTGAATAGTTTGTTGCTTGATCATGCAAAGTTCTATGAGTTGAGCTACTGTTATGACATATAATGATGCTAGAAAAGGTGATTGAAATTATCATTGATCAAACTTATGCACCTGCTAGCATTCACACTTCATAAATTCTTTCTTTTATCATTTACCTACTCGAGGACGAGCAGGAATTAAGCTTGGGGATGCTGATACGTCTCCAACGTATCTATAATCTATGAAGTATTCATGCTATTATATTATCCATCTTGGATGTTTTATGGGCTTTACTATGCACTTCTATATTATTTTTGGGACTAACCGATTAACCCAGAGCACAGTGCCAGTTCCTGTTTTTTCCCTTGTTTTAGTGTTTCGAAGAAAAGGAATATCAAACGGAGTCGAAACAGAATGAAACCTTCTGGAGAAGTTATTTTTGGAAGGAAAGCAACCCGGGAGACTTGGAGTGCACATCAGGAAAGCAATAAGGGAGGCACGAGGTAGGGGGGCGCGCCCAACCCCCCTGGGCGCGCCCTCCACCCTCGTGGGCCCCTCGTGGCTCCCCTGACGTATTTCTTCCGCCTATATATATCCATATACCCTAAAACGATCGGGGAACGGAATAGATCGGGAGTTCCGCCGCAAGCCTCTCAGAGCCACCAAAACCAATCGGGACCCTGTTCCACACCTACGGAGGGGGGATCCCTCACCGGTGGCCATCTTCATCATCCCAGCGCTCTCCATGCCAAGGAGGGAGTAGTTCACCCTCGAGGCTATGTGTTTGATCTCTCTCTCTCTCTCTCTCGTGTTCTTGATTTGGCACGACCTTGATGTATCGCGAGCTTTGCTATTATAGTTGGATCTTATCTTTCTTCTCCCCCTCTACTCTCTTGTAATGGATTGAGTTTTCCCTTTGAAGTAATCTTATCGGATTGATTCTTTAATGATTTGAGAACACTTGATGTATGTCTTGCCGTGTGTATCTATGGTGACAATGGGATATCACGTGATTTACTTGATGTATGTTTTGGTGATCAACTTGCGGGTTCTTCCCATGAACCTATGCATAGGGGTTGGCACACGTTTTCGTCTTGACTCTCCGGTAGAAACTTAGGGGCACTATTTGAGGTTCTATGTGTTGGTTGAATAGATGAATTTGAGATTGTGTGATGCATATAGTATAATCATACCCGCGGATACTTTAGGTGACATTGGAGTATCTAGGTGACATTAGGGTTTTCGTTGATTTGTGTCTTAAGGTGTTATTCTTGTAGGAACTCTAGGGCTGTTTGTGACACTTATAGGAATATCCCAACGGATTGATTGGAAAGAATAACTTTGAGGTGGTTTCGTACCCTACAATAATCTCTTCGTTTGTTCTCCGCTATTAGTGAACTTGGAGTGACTCTTTGTTGCATGTTGAGGGATATTTATATGATCCAATTATGTTATTATTGTTGAGAGAACTTGCACTAGTGAAAGTATGAACCCTAGGCCTTGTTTCCTAGCATTGCAATACCGTTTTCACTCACTTTTATCATTAGTTACCTTGCTGTTTTTATATTTTTAGATTACAAAAACCTATATCTACCATCCATATTGCACTTGTATCATCATCTCTTCGCCGAACTAGTGCACCTATACAATTTACCATTGTATTGGGTGTGTTGCGGACACAAGAGACTCTTTGCTATTTGGTTGCAGGGTTGCTTGAGAGAGACCATCTTCATCCTACGCCTCCCACGGATTGATAAACCTTAGGTCATCCACTTGAGGGCAATTTGCTACTGTCCTACAAACCTCTGCACTTGGAGGCCCAACAACGTCTACAAGAAGAAGGTTGTGTAGTAGACATCACTGGACAACGGTCAAAATTATCCTTAGAGGACTAAGGAAATATTTCTTGGTTATGGAGGTGATAGAGAGTTTGTTGAAAAGAGTTACGTCGATGCAAGCTTTGACACTGATCTGGATGACTCTAAGTCTCAATCCGGATATATATTAAAAGTGGGAGCAATTAGCTAGAGTCGCTCCGTGCAGAGCATTGTAGACATAGAAATTTGCAAAATACATACGGATTTGAATTTGGCAGACCCGTTGACTAAACTTCTCTCACAAGCAAAACATGATCACACCTTAGTACTCTTTGGGTGTTAATCACATGGTGATGTAAACTAGATTACTGACTCTAGTAAATCCTTTGAGTGTTGGTCACATGGTGATGTGAACTATGAGTGTTAGTCACATGGTGATGTGAACTATTGGTGTTAAATCACATGGCGATGTGAACTAGATTATTGACTCTAGTGCAAGTGGGAGACTGAAGGAAATATGCCCTAGAGGCAATAATAAAGTTATTATTTATTTCCTTATTTCATGATAAATGTTTATTATTCATGCTAGAATTGTATTAACCGGAAACTTAGTACATGTGTGAATACATAGACAAAACAAAGTGTCCCTAGTATGCCTCTACTGGACTAGCTTGTTTATCAAAGATGGTTATGTTTCCTAAACCATAGACATGTGTTGTCATTTGATGAACGGGATCACATCATTAGGAGAATGATGTGATGGACAAGACACATTCTTTAGCTTAACATTATGATCGTTACAGTTTCATTGCTACTGCTTTCTTCATGACTTATACATGTTACTCAGACTATGAGATTATGCAACTCCCGAATACCGGAGGAACACCTTGTGTTCTATAAAACATCACAACGTAACTGGGTGATTATAAATATGCTCTACAGGTGTCTCCGATGGTGTTTGTTGGGTTGGCATAGATCGAGATTAGGATTTGTCACTCCGTGTTTCGGAGAGGTATCTCTGGGCCCTCTCGGTAATGCATTACGGAATGAGTAAATATACTTGCCGGTAACGAGATTGAACTAGGTATTGAGATACCGATGATCAAATCTAGGGTAAGTAACATACCGATGACAAAGGGAACAACGTATGTTGTTATGCGGTTTGACCGATAAAGATCTTCATAGAATATGTGGGAGACAATATGAGCATCGAGGTTCCGCTATTGGTTATTGACCGGAGATGAGTCTCGGTCATGTCTACATAGTTCTCGAACCTGTAGGGTCCGCACGCTTAACGTTCGATGACGATCGATATTATGAGTTTATGTGTTTTGATGTACCGAAGGTTGTTCAGAGTCACGGATGAGATCACGGACATGACGAGGAGTCTCGGAATGACCGAGACATAACGATTCATATATAGGACGTGTCACATCCCTAGTTCTGGTTTTCCTAGTGCTAGCATCTGGTGTTGCATCATGTTTAATTCTCCCAAAAAGTTGAAATGGGGATGACAGAAACCCCCAACACCACTTAAACCTACTAGGGTTTACTAAAATTCTTTTCTATGAACCTGAAAGGCCCTTCTAAAATGTTCATCATCTTTGCCTTGGTCTAGAACCTCTAACAAAAATGGTGCATAATTTTCTAGGACAACATAAGGTCACTGGTTTAAATCATATGTTATTCATTTGGACATTTAAATGCTATAAAATATTTTAAATGTCCAAATAATCATAAACCAAAATGTTTCCTGTTGGATATATTCCATACAGTGGGCATGAGAAGTTTCATGATTTTTGAGTTAGTTTTAGTATTTTAATTAAAGCCCTGAAGTTACAGAATAAAAAAAATATAAACAAAAACAGAAAAGGAGAGATAGAGAGAAAGGACCAGACCCACTCACGTGTGCTGGCCCAGCCCACCTGGCCTGGTGCCAGTCATCCCTAACCTCTGCCAGTAGGCAGAGGCAGGACAGCGCACGCGCGTGCGAGGTGCCACGCCTCCTCCTGCTTGTCGCCGAGCCCCTGGACGCTTGGGTGAACGCTCTAGAGCCGTCCCGATCGAGCCGACCGCTCCGCCTCTCTCCCCACGTCACCCTTGCCCTCTCCCACGATGGCCGAGCGCCATGCTCGCCGCCGTTCCCGTAGTCATCGCCAGAGCTACCCCTTGCCCCTCTGACGTGCCCATGAACTCCGCCTCCGTCGTCTACGCCTTCTCGACGAATCACGCGACGACGGACGCCTCCAAGCACCGTCCCCGACCCCTTCTTCCTCCTCGGTCACCGGAGATCCACCTCACCGCCCCGACCGCTCCGGACCTTCTCCGAGCTCGCCGTCGGCACCGCTGCAACCGCCGTGAGCCTCTCCCTCGAACCACCCCCTCTGTTGTCTCGTTTGCATGTCGTAGCTGCTACTTCACTGACGACCGAGAACCGCCACCGCACAAGCTCATCGCCGACGAGGCCCCGGTGATCTTTTGGTCCCGTGCATGTGCCCGTTGGCCTCGTGAGCATGCATAGAACCCGTAGGTACTAACTACTGACTTCCCCGTGTGCTGCATCATCGGTTTCGTCGATGCCCGAACTCCGGCGGCCGCAAAAGAGCTCGCCGCCGTCAGCTCCGGCCACCCAGCTGCTGCCGCTTGTTTCTTTGGATGCGCCACACTCCCAGGAACCCGTAGGAGCAAACCGCGCATTGAATGGTGCTCCGTAGCAAGCGCACGGTGCACCTCCGCCGTCGGCCGTGGTCGTCGCCGGCGAAACTCCGGTGGCTGACATGGCACCATTAGTTTAGGTGCTAATCGCGTTTAGTTAGTGTCGCGTGTTGATGACATATGGGCCCCATGCCCTTAACTAACCACGGTTTAGCCCCTGTTTAGTTTAAGTTAATAACAGTGGCCCCACGCGTCGGCGTTGACCTCGCTGACGTGGCCGTTGACCGGACCCACCTGTCTGTGGCACTAACTGACGCTGGGTCACTGACCAATGGTCCCACTGGTGAGGTTTGACCTGGACCGCCCCTGTTGACTCGCGGACGTCACAGTGACGTCATGCTAACGTAGTAATTCTTTTCTGGAATTTAAATAGATCTTAAATGGTTTATTTATTTCAGAAAATGTTATAAACTTCTAAAAATCATATAAAATCAACCGTAACTCCAAATGAAATAAGTTATATATGAAAAATGATCAGAAAAATCCAATCTATCCATATATACTGGTTTCATGCATGTTGAGGCAACTTAACCTTGTTTTTTAGTGCAAAACATGACAAGGCACTATTTAAATTCATAAGTTAAGTTTGGGATTGAACCTTTGGTTCAAAATGACTCAAACCCAGCTGGTTGTAGTTGCATTAGCCCAACACACTCATTTTGACATGTCATGATCATGCATCATATTGTGCATTGCATTGATTGTGTTCTGTCTCTGTTGCCGGTGGTTGTTCCCTCTCGATAGACGTGTTCTGACGATGAGTTCGATGACACCGATGAAGAGCTATACTATCTTCAGAAGTGCCAGGCAAGAAAAACCCCCTTGTTCATTCCGATACAATCCCGCTCTCTTGCTCCTGCTCTCTTTTACTGCATTAGGGCAACAACAATTCAACTGTTACATGCTGCGGTAGTTGAACCCCTTTCCTCTGCATGACCTGTCATTGCCACAGTAAATAGATGAAACCCACTAGCATGAGTAGGAGTTCTTTGAGCCCTGATGTGCCTACTCATTCATGCTTGTTTGTCATGCCTGCTACTGCTTAGAGTTGAGTCAGGTCTGATTCATCGGGGATGAATTGGAGGTGTGTGAACATGTTCTACTGTTGAGAGCTAAGTGTGTGAACACGATTTGGTAAAGGTAGCGATGAGAGGCCATGTAGGAGTACATGGTGGGTTGTCTCATTGAAAACCGTCTTTAAGCAGTTAAACCCCACAATCCCTTGGTTGATAATGATGCATCTGTAGTTAGTTCTGATGTAAGTCTTGCTGGGTATAGTTGTACTCACGTTTGCTAAATTTATGTTTTTGCAGAGAGACTTCAGTCTCGCTAGTAGTTCCCTGTGGACTTCGACGTTTAGCTTGATACCTCAGCTACGATCTCGTGCCCTCGGCAGGATCTGGTAGATAGTCAGGCTTCTCAGCCTTTTTAATTTGTAGATGTTTGTACTCAGATATGTTAAGCTTCCGCGTGTGCTTTGACTTGTATGCTTTGAATGTTGGGTCATGAAACCCATGTTTGTAATATCTCGCTCCTCGGAGCCTATTTAATAAATACTTTGAGTTGTAGAGTCATGTTGTGATGCCATGTTGTATTTACACATATCGAGCATATTGTGTGTATGATTGAAATGCTTAGTATGTGTGGGATCCGACAACCTAGTTGTCTATCCTTGGTAGCCTCTCTTATGGGGAAATGTAGTCTGGTGCTTCCACTGAGCCATGGTAGTCTGCTACTGCCCGGTTTACCGGAGTCCTGTTAGCCCAGTTGTTACTACTCCAGAACACTTAGATTGGCCGACATGTGTCCTTCTTCGATCCTGTGTCTGTCCCTTCGGGGAAATGTCACACAGTGTCTTTTGGAGTGTTGTTAGCCTGCTACAGCCCGGATTCCCGGAGTCCTGCTAGCCCAGTTGCGACAGCCCGAATTCACTCGCTGATGACCGACACGTTCGTTACTTGGTCATGTATGCCTGTCCCTGTAAGTTAGTGCCACTTTGGGTTTACGACTAGTAATGTCGGCCTGGGTTCTCTGTCATATGGATGCTAGCGACACTATCACATACGTGAGCCAAAAGGCGCAAACGGTCCCGGGCCAGGTAAGGTGGCACCCGTGGGAATACCGTGCGTGAGGCCGCAAAGTGATATGTTGTGTTACATGCTAGATCGGTGTGACTTAGGATCGTGGTCCTGACAGCTTTGGTATCAGAGCCTGACTGCCTATAGGATTACCAAGCCAAACTGGTCGAAGTTAAGTCTAGAAATTCTTTAGTTATGTAAGGGAATTGATTGTGGAAGGGAACATAAGGCTCTTTTTACTTCTTATATCTTATGCCCTTCTGATCCGAGTCATCTTATCTTTCTACGGGGTTAAGGAACTAGGCTTTCTCTTCTTTCTATCAGGATCACGTGTTACTAATCCGTAGACTTGTAAGATTGATGAATTCAAGACTCAGTTCAGTTTCTACTACTTCCATGTGTTAACAGTTGATCTCGGAACCTTGCTATTGTAATTCTGAGTGGTTATGCCACCATTTTTGCACAATGTCCCAAATCTTTTTGAGCATTTACAGCCGTTATGCTGTTCGAGTCATCCCAGGTTTCTAAATAGTCTGATGCATTTGCAACTTCCTTCTTTCTGTTCCCGATGTCCTTTTGGGCCAGATTAAGCACACCAAACGGTCTGTTGAGGTACTCCATTGCCTCAGCGTATATGTTGAAGCCATTATTATGACCCCAGTCGTCTTAGAGAACCACCCAGTAATCTAGCAATGATTTCTATTCCTGGTGTGATGATTCTGGCCATCATTCTCGAAAGCATCCCGTGATGCCATTTAGTTAGTTGGCATTCTATGGTGGGTTCTTGAACCCAAGATTCACTCTACTTACTTCCTGTTGGTAGTGTTTGCTAGTTCCTTTAGGATATTATTAACCTTTGCGATAGTCCTCGAGGTCCGTGGTACGTATTTCCTTCTTCCAAATACCATGAACTACTTATGGCAGAAGTTCCTCGTTTAACCAAAAGATCACAACCAGAGTGCTCTTGATGAGTTCTCGATTCTCTGTTGTGACTCTGCCAGTTCTACCTTTCTGCATGGGTTATCCGGAAGAAATATGTTGAACTCGTTCGACATGCTAATCTATGCACCCACAACTCAGAAAATCGTATGTTCCTTGAGTTGTCCCTCCTTAGTTGTTTCTGGCCTTCGTCTATCAATTGATAGTCGAGGGTATATCATTGCATTCGTTCATCAAATTCTAATATTCTTGTGGTCCGTCAAGCCATTCCATTTTGGAATGACTAGGAGAAACAAACTCCAGTACCTTATCCATTTCTAGGATTGGGTCAAAGCAGTTGTAATCCGCAGATCAAAATGCCAATCTAGCTTTTGCTCTGTTCTACCGTGGAGTGTCACCTTCTTTCTTATCAAGAATGTCATCAGAATTGCACCACCTCTTATGAATTCTTGATTTAGTGATACTTCTTGCCATCATTGTTCATTCCTCGGTTCCATGTTGTTGTAACCAGAATGCCGACAAGTGAATCGTGATGTGTGAAATCAATACTCCTAGCAACTCTGTTGCTTGGTAGTTAATGGACAATACTCTCATTCTTATCGTGTTGGATATCGAATCACGGTTCTAGGATAGATTGTGCTACCTAGTCCTTATTTCTGGTGCACTCTTTGATCAATGAGTTAGGATTATTCAATCCCTTGCTTATTTGATCATATCGTCTTGCCCTGAAAAGCAAGATTGTTCTCGAGCTTAGAGACATATCGGTGGTTCGTGATTTTCTGAATATCTTCTCAGAAGTATTTCCAGGTTGTCCCCTGACCGCTGTGTTGAGCTCGTGATCAAGTTGGTTCTCTTTTAAGCACCCCTTCTCCAAGAATTCTATGTTGGTACCTTGAACTAGTTGGTTGAGCTAAACAACAACTTGGAGAGTTGGAAGATGGAAGCTTGTCTGATTTAGTTCGTCGCTAAGGGATATCTTTTTGTGCGTTTGTTGAAGAAAGATGATATCTTCATCGATTGATCCTCGTGATCAGTTGTTGGATCTATTGTCTTACCCAAATCTTTGATTTGCGTGTGGGTTATCCTCAAATCAAATCAGAACAAACGATGTTCGTAATGTTATCTTACTCGCAATTGATCCCTCGAGCATACACCATCATATCCTTTGGTCTGACCAATGCTATCACCTTGTTCACATAGTCGTGGAATTCCACTTTATGGAAATCTTGATAAATTGTTGTTGAGCCCATCGACAACATCCTTATCTCCTCCATGATGTTGTTGGACATCAAGCTAGTGTTGGAAACTTGTGTAAGCATTTCTTCGTGTTTTGTTCATGAAGCATATGCTTGGAGGAAAGAAGTGACTACCTCTCATTTACGTGCATTTGGTGAAAGTTGCCGCCATGAATTTGAGAAAGTAGTTTTGCTTCCTCTGGAATCATCCCAAGTTAGTCATGCACGTGCGAAGTATACTTTGGTCTGGTAGATTTGCAACCTCCATCCCACATGTATTTCCTAGCACACCAAGCCACTGATTGATTTGTTCAAGGAAAAGAAGCTCCTTCTTAAGACTCGGGGCTTATACAAGGACTTCGATATCCTCGATGATGGTTCCCCACCTGAACTTGGTAGTGTTTTATTATAAGACTACTACGTGGTTATGCTTGTTTTGGACAGCGTGTTCACAGGTTTGTAGCAGAACCAGCTCATGTTTTCGAGCTTGCTATCATAGTTCATTTCCCAAGAATCTCGCAACGTCATCTCATTGGTTTGTGTTGCAAACTTTCTTTTCAGACATGACGAGTCTGAAGTATCCTGTTACCAACCAAATCCGAATCTCAGGCAGATATGATGGTTGGAAAATCCCCAACATTTGCATTTTGTTCCCAACTTGCACCGCCATTGTGCCAATTTCCCATGGGCTTCCCCTCTCAGTAATTGATGTCTAGGATCATCTTCAAAAGTGGACTTACCATGGGTCCCATCCATTTCCGATGATAAGCAAAATCATTCCTTGCATTGTTTTCAACAAGGTAGACCACATCATCCATTCTAGTCCGGTTATGCCATCCTTTCGTACCCCGCCAAACGATTGTTGGTGAATTGCCTCAGGTTGGTATAGACAACTTCAATGTTCTCTAAATCAAAAGTAATTCTTTTTGCCACTTAAGGGATGATTCTATGGGTCACCCTCCTCCAAGATGTCTTGTTTTGGTGTCATGGCAACTCAACTCCTCGCTACGTTGGCAACCGTTCACCACCCTCTTAGGTGTGGAATTGTTGCCTACCTAGTGAACCTTTGTCATGTGTTTCACTCCATCCCTCTGGACGTATGCTTTGTGTCTCAGCTCGAGAGTTGTTTCAGCGTCTCGCTCCATGAGTTGATCCTGAGTTGTTCGATCTTCGATAAGATCGATCCGTCTAGAGTTTGCTCTTTCCTCTCATTGTCATGTTAGTTCGAGTTCTTGGGGCAAGACATCAAGACAATGATGGTGATCGAATCAACGTTCTTATGAAGTGCCACCTGGATCATGAAGATTGTGTTAGTTTGCGTTCCCCCTTCATCTTTCCCTATGCTTGAATCTCGGGACGAGATTCTTGTTTAGTGGGGGTGAGTTGTCACATCCCTAGTTCTGGTCTGCCTAGTGCTAGCATCTGGTGTTGCATCATGTTTAATTCTCCTAGAAAGTTGAAATGGGGATGACAGAAACCCCCAGCACCACTTAAACCTACTAGGGTTTACTAAAATTCTTTTAAATGAACCTAAAATGCCCTTCTAAAATGTTCATCATCTTTGCCTTGGTCTAGAACCTCTGACAAAAATGGTGCACAATTTTCTAGGACAGCATAAGGTCACTGGTTTAAATCATATGTTATTTGCATTTGGACATTTAAATGCTATAAAATATTTTAAATGTCCAAATAATCATAAACCAAAATGTTTCCTGTTGGATATATTCCATACAGTGGGCATGAGAAGTTTCATGATTTTTGAGTTAGTTTAAGTATTTTAATTGAAGCCCTGAAGTTACAGAATAAAAGAAAACATAAACAAAAACAGAAAAGAGAGAGAGAGAGAGAGAGAGAGAGAGAGAGAGAGAGAGAGAGAGAGAGAGAAAGGACCAGACCCACTCACATGTGCTGGCCCAGCCCACCTGGCCTGGTGCCAGTCATCCCTAACCTCTTCTAGTAGGCAGAGGAAGGACAGCGCACGCGCGCGCGAGGTGCCACACCTCCTCCTGCTTGCCGCCGAGCCCCTGGACGCTTGGGTGAACGCTCCAGAGCCGTCCTGATTGAGCCGACCGCCCCGCCTCTCTCCCCATGTCTTCCTCGCCCTCTCCCACGATGGCCGAGCACCATGCTCGCCACCGTTCACCGTAGTCGTTGCCAGAGCCACCCCCTCTCCCCTCTGACGTGCCCATGAGCTCAGCCTCCGTCTTCTACACCTTCTCGATGAATCACGCGACGCCGGACGCCTCCAAGCACCGTCCCTGACCCCTTCTTCCTCCTCGGTCACCGGAGATCCACCTCACCGCCCCGACTGCTCCAGACCTCCTCCGAGCTTGCCGTCTGCACCGCTGCAACCGCCGTGAGCCTCTCCCTCGAACCACCCCTCTGTTGTCCCGATTGCATGCCGTAGCTGCTACTTCACTGACGACCGAGAACCGCCGCCGCCCAAGCTCGTCGCCGACGAGGCCTCGCTGATCTTTTGGTCCCGTGCATGCCCGTTGGCCTCTTGAGCACACGTAGAACCCGTAGGTACTAACTACTGACTTCCCCGCGCGCTGCATCGTCGGTTTCGTCAATGCACGAACTCCGGCAGCCGCAAAAGAGCTCATCAACGTCAGCTCCGGCCACCCCAGCTGCCGCCGCTTGTTGCTTTGGATGCGCCACACTCCCAGGAACCTGTAGGAGCAAACCGCGCATCAAATGGTGCTCTGTAGCGAGCGCACGGTGCACCTCCGCCGTCGGCCGTGGTCGTCACCATTGAAACTCCGGTGGCTGACGTGGCACCATTAGTTTAGGTGCTAATCGCGTTTAGTTAGTGTCGCGTGTCGATAACATATGGGCCCCATGCTGAGGGAGTCCTGGATTAGGGGTTATCCGGACAGCCGGACTATATACTTTGTCCGGACTACTGGAGCGTGAAGATACAAGACTCAAGACTCCGTCCCGTGTCCGGAAGGGACTCTCCTTTGCGTGGAAGACAAGCTTGGCGATCCGGATAATATATTTCCTTCCTTGTAACCGACTCCATGCAAACCCTATCCCTCTCCGGTGTCTATATAAACCGGAGAGGTTGGTCCTTAGAAGGCCGATCACGATCACAATCATAATCATCATAGGCTAGCTTTTAGGGTTTAGCCTCTACGATCTCGTGGTAGATCTACTCTTGTACTACTCGTATCATCAATATTAATCAAGCACGAAGTAGGGTTTTACCTCCATCGAGAGGGCCCGAACTTGGGTAAACATTGTGCCCCTTGCTTTCTGTTACCATCAGCCTAAGACGCATAGATCGGGACCCCCTACCCGAGATCCGCCGGTTTTGACACCGACATTGGTGCTTCCATTGAGAGTTCCTCTGTGTCGTCGCCGCAAGGCTCGATGGCTCGTGTCGTTGTCAAGGACAGCATTACCTCTAGGGGAGCGCTGGCTATAGGCCAAACTCTCCGACTTGGCGGCTTCATCATGGCTGCCCCTTTGGCTGTCGCGCCGACGATGACCTCTCGGGTCATCACGCATAACTTTCACGTCAATTCGGAACTCGCCGAACAGATGGATCCGATAGAGCTCTCCCCCCTTAATGAGCTCTTGGATCGCATCGCTGCTTTGGGAGTCGCTATGGACTATGACCAGATTGGGCTTAAACCCGACCAAAGGGACATTAAATCCCCGCCGGCCACCCATGAGATAGCGGTAGTGGAGGAACCCCACACGGATTACCCCTCTATTTTGAGGACGAATTATGTCCGGATCACCGAGCTCCCTGAGCCGGACACCCGCTCAAGGGAAGACATAGCACATGTCCCGGACTTAGAATCAGGTATTGGGCCGGAAAAATTGGGCAGCACCCCGAATCCCGAGCTGTCAAACTCGAAAGCTCCCATGCCCCTGGGCGCTAGATCGGATCAGAATCCGGATTCAGCTACGCCCACCCACTCGGACTTAAACAGTCTCTCCCATATCAGATAAGAGCCCCAGGAGACAGAACATCGCTACTGGGCCAGATTCCTCCTTGTGCTAAATAAGGTCAAGGACTGTCGTGAGGAGGACGTAGTCTCACTTTTCTGCAAAAACTGCACGAACAAAGGAATCCTTAATGCTATAAGTCGCCATGACATAGTACACTTTGGTGATTTGGCAACCATAGTACAGAAGTACTGTGCGATGGAAAGCGCCTGGAAAACCCAAACAGAATTTTGGGATAGTCCGGCTCTCACCAAAACCTTTGTCCGAGCTAAACGGGCGAACTCTCGTAAGTCGGCCGATCCAATCCCCAAGAAACCAAAGCCCACCCCAGGGCATGGAACCGTATTGGAAGAATGGCTCAGTGGGCCATGCAAACTCCATAGTACGCCGGACACAACACAAACTAATAGCCTTAGGGCATGTTGGATACTCCGGCAGGTTGCAAAAAGTGGCGAGGATCTTCTTGTAAGCCATAAAGCAGAACAAGATCCCGCCAACAAACACAATACGGTACTAACAGCCTTCAAGACTTTCACCTCAAACAATAGGCGCAAGCGAGCTCATCGAAGCTCCGCTGACATCTGCCATGTGGCAAAAATAAACCCGTGGAACGACACTGCTATAACTTTCAATGCCAGTGATGAACCTCGATTGCAGACTGTCCGGGCACCAGCCGCTCTGGTCCTTAGCCCAATCATGGACGGATTTCGGCTCACTAAAGTACTCATGGACGACGGAAGAGGATTAAACTTGATCTACGAAGAAACACTCAACAAGATGGAAATTGATAAAAGCCGCATTGAACAAAGCAGCACAACCTTCAGGGGAATTATCCCTAGTCGGGAAGCGCGGTGTGCGGGAAAAATCACACTCGATGTGGTATTCGGCACCTCGAAGAATTACAGGTCCGAAGAAATTACATTCCAAGTGGCTCCTTTCAGCAGCGGATACCGCACCCTTTTAGGACGGGACGAGTTTACAAGCTTTCAAGCTATACCCCATTACTGGTACATGAAGCTTAAAATGCCCGGACCCAATGGAATCATCACTCTAGCCAGTGATCCGAATGTCGCACTTTGCACGGAAAAAAAAACCGCAGCACTAGCCCTGGAAGCATTATCCGCAGCCTTAGCAGCCGAAGAACTAACAGTGCTGCGTGCCGCCGTGGACAGGGACGACGTGATACTCGACAAGCGACCCAAGTCCACCTCATTCAAACCCGCAGACGAGATAGTCAAATTTCAGGTCCATCCAACGGACCCCATGGAGACAGCTTCCATCGGGATACAGTTGAGCCCGCAATGGGCGCCCTTGCGCGAGACTTCTTCTGCGAGAATTGGGACATTTTACTTTGACACCCATCGGACATGCGGGCATCCCACGTGGTGGCGAACACAGCCTCAATATACTAAAGGATACAAGCACATCAGCGAGACTCTAAGGCGATTTTAGAGCCCAAATGGCAAGCCATGGGGGAAGAGCTAGCCAAACTACTCGAGGCCGGATTCATCAGAGATATCAAGCATCCGGATTGGCTGGCAAATCTGGTAATGGTACCAAAGAAGGACAAATCCTGGTGCCTATGTGTCGACTTCAAAGACCTCAATAATGCTTGCCCCAAGGATCCCTTCCCCCTCCCTCGCATCGACCAAATCATCGATGCCACAGCAGGACACGACTCGCTGTGTTTCCTCGACGCATACTCCGGATACCATCAAATAAAGATGGCAGAGTCCGACCAAGCTGCAACAGCTTTCATAATGCCATATGGTCCTTTCTGCTTCAACACTATGCCTTTCGGGCTTAAAAATGCCAGCGCAACCTACCAACGCATGATTCAAACATGCCTGGAAAAGCAAATCGGCAAAATAGTGGAGGCATACGTGGACGACGTGGTCATAAAAACAAGGCACGTCGAGACCCTAATAGACGACTTGAGGCTTACGTTCGATAACCTCCGAACATACGACATCAAGCTGAACCCGAAAAAATGTGGGCGTCCCCTTTGGGAAACTGCTGGGCTTCATTGTTTCCAATAGAGGAATTGAAGCGAATCCGACAAAAATCCAAGCACATCCAGAAACTAGCCGGATGCATGGCTGCCTTAAGCCGCTTTATCTCCAAGTTAGGAGAAAATGCACTACCTCTTTACTGCCTTCTTCAGCGCACCGAAAACTTCGTGTGGACGGATGCATGCGCAGCCGGACTGGACGAAATAAAGACCTTATTGGCCAGTAATCCAGTCCTAACAGTGCCAAATATTGGCGAACCTATGCTGTTGTACGTAGCTGCAACACATCAAGTTGTAAGCGCAGTGCTCGTCATCGAACGAGAGGTTGACGGATACAAATTCCCGCTCCAGAAACCGGTTTATTACGTATCCACGGTCCTCACCCCATGCAAATCCCGATACCCACACTATCAAAAAATAGCATACGCGGTCTTCATGGCATCCCGGAAGCTATGACACTACTTTCAAGAGTGTTCAATTACGGTGGCCTCCGAAGTACCACTCAACGACATAATAAATAACCGCGACGCTACGGGCCGGATTGTTAAATGGGCCATCGATCTCCTTCCGTTCGACATAACATACAAACCACGGCGGGCCATCAAGTCGCAAGTACTGGCTGACTTTGTCACTGAATGGACAGAAGCCGAACTCCCTAAAGAGTATGTCGCGTACTCTAACTGGATCATGCACTTCGACGGCTCTAAAATGCTGGCCGGATTGGGAGCAGGTGTAGTCCTGACGTTTCCCATCAGAGACACGGTCTAGTACATCCTCCAAATATTATACACAGACTCCAACAATGCAGCCGAATACGAGGCTCTGTTGCACGGTCTTCGGATGACAGTCTCTATGGGCATTCAACGCCTAGAAGTGCGCGGGGATTCAAACCTCGCAATATCACAAATAAACGGAGACTTTGATGCCAAGGATCCGAAAATGGCAGCCTACCGTAATGCCGTCCTCAAAATGTCAGCTCGGTTCGAGGGGCTCGAATTCCACCATGTGGCTCGAAAAAACAATCAAGCGGCGGATGTCCTCGCCCGCATCGGTGCTAAACGCGACTCTGTCCCACCTAACATATTCCTGGAAGGCTGTTCAAGCCATCCGTAGTATGGGAAGGGGAGTCCGGCAATACTAGCACGGATCCGAATACAACCCCAGATACCGAACTATCAGACATAATCGGAGGCTCTACCACCGAAATAACATCTTCGGCCCACGAAATCATGGCTGTAATCGCCCCGTGGACCGAGCCTTTCTTGGCCTACCTCAATAGGCAGGAGCTCCCCGAAGGCCAAAATGAAGCAAATTGCATCGTTCGGCGTTCTAAAGCTTACAAAGTCCATGAAGGGGAACTCTATAAGAAACGTGCGACCAGAGTGCTCCAAAGGTGCATCTCCGAAGAGGAAGGGCGGCAGCTCTTGGCTGAAATCCATGCCGGATTCGGCGGGCACCACGCCGCGGCTCGAGCACTAGTCAGCAAGGCCTTCCGTACAAGCTTCTATTGGCCAACGGCCCGAGCAGATGCACAGGACCTTGTCCAACACTGCGTCGGTTGCCAGCTCTTTGCCAATCAGAGTCATATGACCCCTACCGCTCTCCAAACAATCCCCATAACTTGGCCCTTCGCGGTCTGGGGGCTGGATATGGTCGGACCACTTAAAGGGGGAAGCCATAAGAAAAAAATACCTATTGGTCATGGTGGACAAGTTCACCAAATGGATAGAAGCCAAACCAGTCAAAACGGCCGAATCCGGACCGGTAATAGACTTCATATCCGGGGTCGTACACCGATAGGGCGTCCCCCACAGCATCATCACTGATAATGGCTCAAACTTCACAGCCGATGAAGTGAAAACTTGGTGCAGCAAAATGGGCATTAAGCTCGACTATGCTTCCGTCTACCATCCCCAAACAAACGGCCAGGTCGAACAGGCAAACGGTGTCATCATGAGCGGCATCAAAACCAGACTAGTGCGATCCTTGACAGAGTCGGACACGCACTGGGTTGAAGAGCTCGACTCCGTACTCTGGGGGCTGCGGACCACGCCGAATCGCACCACCGGATATACACCGTTTTTATGGTGTACGGCGCGGAAGCAGTACTACCCTGCGACATAATACATGATTCACCTCGCGTACACATATGCGAAGAAGGAAGCGAGTTAGATCGGCGAGGATAACTGGATGCCTTGGAGGAGGAGCGATGTCGCAAAAGCCGCTCCGCATTCTATCGGCAAGCAGCTCGGCGGTACCAAAGCGAGAAGTGCGGGCCAAAACTTATAATATTGGCGAACTCGTTCTCGCCTACCGGAGAAGAAGAAGGACAAGCTCAAACCTAAGTGGGAGGGCCCCTTCGTCATTGATAAAGTTCTCACCGGAGGAGCGTACCGCTTACGTAATGCATCCGATAACGAGACTCGAGCGAACCCATGGAGCGTGGCGGACTCCGGAGATTCTCGCCTAGCGCCGAACTCAGTGTTCGTCTCCTTACCCCCTCCTATTTTAATTATGCTCCCTCCCTTTTCCTTTCTCGACCTTTTTTCCTCTTCACACAAAGTACTTAATATAAATGCGGACGCCGGATCACTCCGCCGCACTATGTGTAAGCAATACACAGGGGCTTCCCATACGGAAGCTAAACATGATTACTTTAATGGCTTTTTTCCCATCACATATGCGTTCTTTTTCCATATGTGCCTTTTCTTCACCATTATATGCATCGATATGACTTAAGATGTGGCCAAGCTGGGTTGCCTAGCTCTTGTGTTTATGCCCTACGTTCCGGTTAATTCGGCTAGGGCATAAGGGGAGCACCTCTGCGATTGTTACTGCCGGTTCAGCCGGATGTGTACCTCAGACTGGGTGAAGCTGAAAGCTAGCATCCTTAAGGGAATATTCGGTCGGTGAACAAAACATGTATTCGTTTATTACAACGTAAATCCCGAAGTTTTGTATCCTGCGTCCTTGTTAGCATCCGGACATGTGCATAAATCTTGCGCATACCCGAGGAAAGGAACCCTAACGGAACTATTATCACGGAAGATGTTTCTTACTATCCATGTAATATAACATAACTAGTTGGGTACTTATGCATTCAAGCACTTATGACCCCTACGCTGGTTTCCATGCATACCCGTTACGCATAAGCGGCGGGTATTGAGATACACCGGACTATCGGATCCGGGGCTGAAGCAAAAGGTCCGCCAAGACAAATGATTTTAATCTGGCTAGGGACTACTTATGTCCATTGAATTACACAGTCACTTGGACTGACTATATTCCTCCTCTATACCATCCAACAGGCTATCTAGCTTACAATCCTATTGGGAATACTTTGCGGCTAACGCTACCTGGTCATACACGAGACTCACGGGAATTTCTTGCCCATCTCGCCCCGCCGGTCCGACTTCGGCCATATGGTTCGGGTCCAGCTTGGTGTAGCGTGTCTTCACCATAGCCCAGGCTTCTCTTGCACCTTGTCGGCAGGCTGACATCTTCCACAATCGGAAGCGCCGCCGTGCTCCTTGAAGCATATCCACAAGCTCCCCCATGCCCTTCGGCAAGAAGCTTGATGGCCACAAGGCCTGAGCAACGCCCTACATCACCTGCCGAGCTCGCTCGTGCAATTGTGAGAGGTCTTGCAGTAAATCACCTGCAGACGCGGGCACCTCCTCCTTAGGGCGGCCCGTTAACATACCTGCAAGTAAAAATTCTTTCAATATGCTTCTTCACCGAGCTGTACTACAGTTCGTCTGGGAACTTACAATAAATGTCGCGACAAAGCCTTTTGTTCTCCTTTACGGAGTCGGCCAGCTGAGCGCGGACGTATTTTAATTCCACGTCCAGCCGGACATTGGCATCTTGAAGATTGTTCTTTTCCTTCCTAACTTGCGTAAGAACGCGCTCGCCAGCCTTTAGCCGCCTTTTGAGATGCGACTCATCATCTCTTACGCCCTCCGGATTCACCCCGGGATTGTTTGCAGAATTTTCTGTTAGACTTGCCATGCCAAGCCACTTACTAACTGGTGCATCTTCATACAATTGAGACAAATGTTACCAGATGAGGCCTTCTGGGATTCCTCTAGCTTGGCAACCGCGGCCCTCAGCTGGGCCTTGCACTACTCTAGCTCCCGAGACAATTGCTCATTCTTATCTACAAGGACCTGTGCATATATTGATCCTTAAAACAGTTGTTCCAACCGTTTCAAGTATCAGGGGCTACTGCTATACATGCTTATCAAATTATCTTACCCGTATATCTTTGGTATACTGGTCCGTCGCTCGGGCAAGCCCACCTTGAGCAGCTCGGATGTATGCGTCTCCCGAATTGAAAGTGTTAAATGCCTCTTCGGAAAAGATGTTGTTGTGAAGTACGGCCCGTCGGCGCCGGTGATTCATTGCGCTCTCTACTTCGGAATTCGTGGCAGAGAGCATATCCGCGTCCTCCGTCGGAGGACTATGCGACATCGGCCCCACGTCCGCCTCCTCTCTCGAAGCTGGTTCTAGAATCCGGCTGGTGGAGGCATGATTGGCAGGGTCCCCGGATATAGTCCGGCTACTCCTCTTCCTGCCAGGACACAAAGGGCACTGTTACACTTCAAAATCAATAATCGCAGAACAGGTTTTTACCTTACCTCTATAGCAGCGTTTCGACCCTAACCGCCTTCCTCTTAAACCTGCCCGATCCGGACGCCCGTTGCCGACGGATCCCTAGGGGCTCGGCCCCGCGCTCTGACCGTCGACTCTGCAAAAGCCACGACACTTGAAGTGCGGCATGACATCGAAGGAGTCCTCTTGGAGGATAGATTTTTCGGCTTGGCTTACACGCGGCGTAGGTAGCGGTCCGGGATAATCGGCAATAATAGCCAGCGAGGCGCCATCGCAGCTTCGCGATAAAATATCCCGTTGACAAGCTCCATAGTAATATCCAGATCTTCTTCGAGTCCTGGATCGAGGGCCCTTCCGGGGTCCTCTGGCTGCGGGGAAGGGCTGGATATCCCTTCTCTGACCCTCCTCGGTTCTGCTTGAAAATATTGAGGCGGATAATCTTAGCGAAGAACGCATACAATAAGTGAAGCGAGAAGAAGTATAACGACTTACCCGGCTTGGGGGTTGTACATAGAAAACCCACCCAGCGGTTTAATGTGAAGAATTCTTCTTCTTCTCCTTTATCTGGTCGAGATAATATCCTCGCCAGAGCGGTGGCGAGTCCGGACCCTTACGGCCGCGGCGGTGGCATCATCTTCCCGTTGAAGTGCCACATGGGCTTCCCCGATATTGAGCGGTTGCACCCCGCATTATGCATATTGCCATAACCTCGACTATCGTCGGTCCGGTTTGGCGATAACTTCCTTGTGGGGGCCCGAGGCGCCAACGATGTGCCCTCGGCGGGTGTTATTGAACTTGGGAGACCTGTCGGACTGGGTCGGAAGGGAACATCATCAACGTAAAACCATTCCGAAGGCCAGTTCTCTGGTGCCTTATTGGGAGTGCCGAATAGGTATCCGGTCTCGGCAATGCGCCATACTTCTGCTCCGCCCACTTGACACAGGGATTCTCCCTGGTTGCGAGGGACGAGGCAGAACAGCTTCTTCCATAACCCGAGGTGAGCCTTGCAGCCTAGAAATAGCTTGCAAAGGGCAACATATCCTGCTATATGTAGCACGGAGGCAGGGGTGAAGCTGTGCAACTGGAGGCCGTAGAACTCCAGGAGCCCGCGAAGAAACGGGTGGATAGGAAACCCGACGCCCCTTAGCAGATGCGGGATGAGGCATATTCGCTCCTCTGGAGATGGATTAGGAGATCCCTCCGCTTGCTCCCCGCCATTATAGGTGGCTATTCCGGCTTGGACGGGGACCATGAACGCCGGTGGAAGAAACCATTGGGTTTGTAACTCTATCAACCGGTTATGAGGAACTGAACACTCTTCCCATTCCCCCGGCTTAGAGCGAGGAGAGCGAGAAGAAGGGCTGCGATGACCGGCCATGTTGAATGCTTGCTCGAGGGAAGAGGATGAGGTTTGAGAATCCCCGTCTCCTCAAATAGACGGTCAACCTGCTAGATCAGGGGTGGCAAATGCAAAAATGCCTCATCTCCTCACATTCGCTTGACACGTGGAGGAGGTCATTATTGAGGCACGGAAGCCGAGGAGTACAACATTGATGGGAAGTTGGACACTATTCGTCGTGACAGGTGCTTTGGAGTATTCGGAGATGGAACCCGCCTTGCAATGCCAACTACAGAACTGCGCGCCGGACTCATTGTCATTGAAGCTTGGTTCAGGGGCTACTGAGGGAGTCCTGGATTAGGGGGTATCCGGACAGCCGGACTATATACTTTGTCCGGACTATTGGAGCGTGAAGATACAAGACTCAAGACTACGTCCCGTGTCCGGAAGGGACTCTCCTTTGCATGGAAGACAAGCTTGGCGATCCGGATAATATTTTTCCTTCCTTGTAACCGACTCCATGTAAACCCTAGCCCTCTCCAGTGTCTATATAAACCGGAGAGGTTGGTCCTTAGAAGGCCGATCACGATCACAATCATAATCATCATAGGCTAGCTTCTAGGGTTTAGCCTCTACGGTCTCGTGGTAGATCTACTCTTGTACTACTCAGTATCATCAATATTAATCAAGCGGGGCGTGGGTTTTACCTCCATCGAGAGGGCCCGAACACAGGTAAACATTGTGTCCCTTGCTTTACATTACCATCAGCCTAAGGCGCTTGAGATCGGGACCCCCTACCCGAGATCCGCCGGTTTTGACACCGACACATGCCCTTAACTAACCATGGTTTAACCCCTGTTTAGTTTAAGTTAATCACAGTGGCCCCATGCGTCGGGGTTGACCTCGCTGACGTGGCCGTTGACCGGACCCACACATCGTGGCACTAGCGTATTTGGGTCAGCGACCAATGGGTCCCACTGGTCAGTTTGACTGGACCGCCCTGTTGGCCTTAGCAGCGTCACAGTGATGTCATGCTAACGCAGTAATTCTTTTCTGGAATTTAAATAAATCTTAAATGGTTTATTTATTTCATAAAATGTTATAAACTTCTAAAAATCATATAAAATCAACCGTAAATCCAAATGAAATAAGTTATATATGAAAAATGATCAGAAAAATCCAATATATCCATTTGTACTGGTTTCATGCATGTTTAAGCAACTTAACCTTGCTGTTTAGTGCAAAACATGATAATGCACTATTTAAATTCATAAGTTAAGTTTGGGATTGAACCTTTGGTTCAAAATGACTCAAACCCAGCTGGTTGTAGTTGCATTAGCCCAACACACTCATTTTGACATGTCATGATCATGCATCATATTGTGCATTGCATTGATTGTGTTCCTTCTCTGTTGCCGGTGGTTGTTCCCTCTCGATAGATGTGTTCCGACGATGAGTTCGATGACACGATGAAGAGCTATACTATCTTCAGAAGTGCCAGGCAAGCAAACCCCCTTGTTCATTCCCATACAATCCCGCTCTCTCGCTCCTGCTCTCTCGTACTGCATTAGGGCAACAACGATTCAACTGTTACATGCTGCGGTAGTTGAACCCCTTTCTTCTGCATGACCTGTCATTGCCACAGTAAATAGATGAAACACACTAGCATGAGTAGGAGTTGTTTGAGCCCTGATGTGCCTACTCATTCATGCTTGTTTGTCATGCACACTCTTGCTTAGAGTTGAGTCGGTCTGATTCATCGGGGATGAATTGGAGGTGTGTGAACATGTTCTACTGTTGAGAGCTAAGTGTGTGAACACGATTTGGTAAAGGTAGCGGTGAGAGGCCATGTAGGAGTACATGGTGGGTTGTCTCATTGAAAATCGTCCTTAAGCACTGAGATCTGTATGTGTGATTTAAGATTCAGCTACTACCATGCATTGGGCCCTGAAATATGACCCTGCTCGACTTATTGACCGCCCTTGTCCTCTGTCTAGGAGTTGCAAGTAGTTTCTGGTGTTTGTAGTATACCGGAGGCCGTGCGCAGCGCTGTCCCTCGGGGTGGGCTGTGATGCGGTAGGTACGTGGCCGGGTATGCCGGGCGCCCGTTTGGTGTCTCGGAAACCCTGTACACATCGTTTGGGGCCGTTGAGGACACCCCGGCCGGATTTCCTTGCGGATGGAACCCGAATAGGCGATAAACCTGGACTAGAGACTTGTGCGGTTAGTCGGGTCGTGGTCTACACCCACGTCGGCTTTTGCTTGAAGTCTGCCGAGCACATGTCGTGTGTAGACGCTAAGTGGTGGAAACATGTATGAAGAAGTACACCCCTGCAGGGTTAACATCATCTATTCGAATAGCCGCGTCCGCGGTAAAGGACTACTTGGTTGCCTATACAGTTCATAGAAAAGTGAAAGTGGATACTCTAAAATGCACAAGATAAGCGTGAGTACTATGGATGGCGTTCTCGTAGGGAGACGGGAGCGGATCCATAGTGGTGTATTGATATGGTGAATATGTGGACTCGTGTGCGCCACCTCAAAAGAGTTACTTGCAGTAGTAGTTCAGGTTAGCCACTGAGTTAAAGCTGGCTTGCTGCAGTTAAACCCCACTATCCCTTGGTTGATAATGATGCATCTGTAGTTAGTTCTGATGTAAGTCTTGCTGGGTACATTTGTACTGACGTTTGCTTAATTTATGTTTTTGCAGAGAGACTTTAGTCTCGCTAGTAGTTCCATGTGGACTTCAACGTTTAGCTTGATACCTCAGCTACGATCTTGTGCCCTCGGCAGGATCTGGTAGATAGTCAGGCTTCTCAGCCTTTTTCATTTGTAGATGTCTGTACTCAGACATGTTAAGCTTCCGCGTGTGCTTTCACTTGTATGCTCTGAATGTTGGGTCATGAGACCCATGTTTGTAATATCTTGCTCCTCGGAGCCTATTGAATAAATACTTTGAGTCGTAGAGTCATGTTGTGATGCCATGTTGTATTTACACATATCGAGCATATTGTGTGTATGATTGAAATGCTTGGTATGTGTGGGATCCGACAACCTAGTTGTCTATCCTTGGTAGCCTCTTTTATGGGGAAATGTAGTCTGGTGCTTCCACTGAGCCATGGTAGTCTGCTACAGCTTGGTTTACTGGAGTCTTGTTAGCCCAGTTGCTACTGCTCCGGAACACTTAGACTGGTCGGCGTGTGTCCTTCTTCAATTCTGTGTCTGTCCCTTCGGGGAAATGTCACGCGGTGTCTTTCGGAGTCCTGTTAGCCTACTACAGCCCGGATTCCCGGAGTCCTGCTAGCCCAGTTGCTACAGCCCGAATTCACTCGTTGATGATCGACACGTTCATTTCTGGGTCATGTATGCCTGTCCCTGTAAGTTACTGCCACTTTGGGTTTATGACTAGTCATGTCGGCCCGAGTTCTCTGTCCTATGGATGCTAGCGACACTATCACATACGTGAGCCAAAAGGCGCAAACGGTCCCGGGCCAGGTAAGGTGGCACCCGTGGAAATACCATGCGTGAGGCTGCAAAGTGATATGATGTGTTACATGCTAGATCGGTGTGACTTAGGATCGGGGTCCTGACAGGACTATAGTATTTGGACACCGGAAGTGTTCTGGGGGTACCGGGTACGTATCGGGTCACCGGAAAGGGGTTCCGGGCACCCCCGACCAAGATATGGGCCTTATTGGGCCTAGGGTAGGACAGACCAGCCCCTAGTGGGCTGGTGTGCCCCAGATATGGCCAAATAGGGTGGGGGAAGGAAAGGGTGAGGAGAGAAAGGAAGGGGGCAATTCGGCCTCCCCTTTCCTTCTCTCCCCCTCCTCTTTCCTTCTCCCTCCGGAAAACATGGAAAGGGGGGAGGCCGAATAGGATTAGGCCCCAAGTAGGATTCCTCCTACTTGGGGAGCGCCTCCTGCTGCTCCCTCTTCCTCCCACCTATATATATGTGGGGAGGGCACCGCTAGAACACAGAACAAACAATCTCTTAGACGTGTGCGGTGCCCCCGTACACAATTACATACCTCGGTCATATCGTCGTAGTGCTTAGGCGAAGCCCTGCGTTGGTAACTTCATCATCACCGTCACCATGCAGTCGTGTTGATGGAACTCTCCCTCGGCCTCAACAGGATCAAGAGTAGGAGGGATGTCATCAAGCTGAACGTGTGCTGAACATGGAGGTGCCGTACGTTCGGTGCTAGGATCGATCGGATCGTGAAGACGTACGACTACATCAACTGCATTGATAAAATGCTTCCATTGCGGTCTACGAGGGTACATGGACACACTCTCTCGCTCGTTGCTATGCATCACCTATAGATGGATCTTGCGTGTGCGTAGGAAATTTTTGAAATTACTGCGTTCCCCAACAGAAGATTCATATATTGGAAGGTTACATTCAGACACGAAAGGTTCTGGTTGTTTCGGAGTACCGGGGGTTACCGGAACCCCCTTGATGACCCACAAGTATAGGGGATATATTGTAGTCCTTTCGATAATTAAGAGTGTCAAACCCAACGAGGAGCAGAAGGAAATGACAAGCAGTTTTCAGTAAGGTATTCTCTGCAAGCACTGAAATTATCGGTAACAGATAGTTTTGTGATAAGGTAATTCATAAGGGCTAACAAGTAACAAAAGTAAACAAGGTGCAAAAAGGTGGCCCAATCCTTTTTGTAGCAAAGGACAAGACTGGACAAACTCTTATATAAAGGAAAGCGCTCCCGAGGACACATCATGATTATGGTCAAGCTAGTTTTCATCATGCTCATATGATTCGCGTTCGTTACTTTGATAATTTGATATGTGGGTGGACCGGTGCTTGGGTACTGCCCTTCCTTGGAAAAGCATCCCACTTATGATTAACCCCCCTCGCAATTATCCGCAACTACGAAAGAAGAATTAAGGTAAACCTAACCATAGCATGAAACATATGGATCCAAACCAACCCCTTACGAAGCAACACATAAACTAGGGTTTAAGCTTCTG
The DNA here is from genome assembly GCA_021605205.1 of Aegilops longissima. NCBI lineage: Eukaryota > Viridiplantae > Streptophyta > Magnoliopsida > Poales > Poaceae > Aegilops > Aegilops longissima. The sequence continues at coordinate 516,932,599 of CM038679.1, forward strand.
TCACTCTAGCAGCCCATCATCTACTTATTACTTCCCAATGCCTTCCCCTAGGACCAAACAATGGTGAAGTGTCATGTAGTCGATGTTCACATAACACCATTAGAGGAAAGACAACATACATCTCATCAAAATATCGAACGAATGCCAAATTCACATGACTACTTATAACAAGACTTCTCCCATGTCCTCAGGAACAAACGTAACTACTCAGAAATCATATTTATGTTCATAATCGGAGGGGTATTAATGTGCATAAAGGATCTGAACATATAATCTTCCACCGAATAAACCAAATAGCATCAACTACAAGGAGTAATCAACACTACTAGCAACCCACACGTACCAATCTGAGGTTTTGAGACAAAGATCGGGTACAAGAGATGAACTAGGGTTTGAGAGGGAGATGGTGCTGGTGAAGATGTTGATGGAGATTGAACCCCTCCCGATGAGAGGATCGATGGTGACGATTTCCCCCTCCTGAAGGGATGTTTCCCCGGTAGAACAGCTTCGCCGGAGCCCTAGATTGGTTCCGCCAAGGTTCCGCCTCGAGACGGTGGCGCTTCATCCCGAAAGCTTCCTTATGATTTTTTCCAGGGTAAAAGACACCTTATACTAGAAGATGGGCATCGGTGGCTTCCAAGTGGCACACGAGGCAGGGGGCGCGCCCAGGGGGTAGGGCGTGCCCTCCACCCTCGTGGACAGCGGGTGGCCCCCCTCTGGTGCTTTCTTCGCCGAATATTTTTAATATATTCCAAATCTGACCTTCGTGGAGTTTCAGGACTTTTGGAGGTGTGCAAAATAGGTCTCTAATATTTGCTCCTTTTCCAGCCCAGAATTCCAGCTGCCGGCATTCTCCCTCTTCATGTAAACCTTGTAAAATAAGAGAGAAAAGGCATAAGTATTGTGACATAATGTGAAGTAATATCCCATAATGCAATAAATATCAATATAAAAGAATGATGCAAAATGGATGTATCAACTCCCCCAAGCCTAGACCTCGCTTGTCCTCAAGCGGAAGCCGATATCGAAAAATATGTCCACATGTTTAGAGATAGAGGTGTCGATAAAATAAAATACGGACATGAGGGCATCATGATCATTCTTAGAATAGCAACATATATATATTGTCATATGATTTCTTATGTTGAAGTAACAATCTATTCACAATGTAAAGTATGAATCAGAAACTTCATTGAAAAACTAGCAAACTATAATATCAGTCATTGAAGCAATTGCAATTTATCATAACATCGGAAATAGTCAATATAAGAGCTATTTAGCAAGTCCACATACTCAACTATCATTAGCCTTTCACAATTGCTAACACTCACGTAATACTTATGGGTATGAACTTTTAATCGAACACAGAGAAAGATAGGGGCTTATAGTTTTGCCTCCCAACCTTTTACCTCAAGGGTAACATCAACAATAATATTTTATGAAAACCCACACCCAATTGGATATATATATATATATATATATATATATATATATATATATATATATATATATATATATATATCAGGATCTTTCCAACACATAGTGCTTGCCAAAGGATAAAGTGTAAAAAGGAAAGGTGAAGATCACCATGACTCTTGTATAAGGTATAAGACAAAAATAAAGGATAGGACCTTCGCAGAGGGAAGCAGAGGTTGTCATGTGCTTTTATGGTTGGATGCACAAAATCTTAATGCAAAATAATGTCACTTTATATTGCCACTTGTGATAGGGACCTTTATTATGCAGTCCTTTGCTTTCATTTCTTCCATATTACAAGCTCGTATAAAGCTTATTTTCTCCACACTAATAGATCATACATATTTAGAGAGAAATTTTTATTTCTTGCAACAATGACAACTTACTTGAAGGATCTTACTCAATCCATAGGTAGATATGGTGGACTCTCATGGCAAAACTGGGTTTAAGGATATTTGGAAGCACAAGTAGTATCTCTACTTGGTCCAAAGAATTTGGCTAGCATGAGGGGGAAAGGCAAGCTCAACATGTTGGATGATCCATGACAATATAATTTATTTCGGATATAAGAAAATATAACCCATTACGTTGTCTCCCTTGTCCAACATCAACTTTTTAGCATGTCATATTTTAATGAGTGCTCACAATCATAAAAGATGTCCAAGATAGTATATTTATATGTGAAAACCTCTCTTTCTTTATTACTTCCTATTAATTGCAACAATGACCAAAGCTATGTTTGTCAACTCTCAACAACTTTTATTCATCATACTCTTTATATGTGAAGTCATTACTCTCCATAAGATCAATATGATCTCTTTTTTTCTCTTTTATTTTATTCCCTCAAGATTATAGCAAGATAACCAAGCCCTCGACTCAAGACTAATCTTTATTATATATAGCTCACGGACTCAATTACATAGATAAGGATCAACACAAAAACTCAAAGCTAGATCATACTAAACTTTATTCTACTAGATCAAGATATAACCAAAAGGATCGAACTAAGAAAAAGGTAACGATAGAAGTGTGATGGTGATACGATACCGGGGCACCTCCCCCAAGCTTGGCAGTTGCCAAGGGGAGTGCCCATACCCATGTGTTTATGTCTCTTTCTTCGGAGGTGGTGATGATGGAGTTGTTGATGATGTAGGCTTGTTGTCCATCTTCCAAGGCATAGGCTCATAGGAGGATGATCGAGTCTCCGGGATCCTCAAATCTGCAGCCAAACTCATCCTCTTGAATATATATTCATACTCACAGTTTTGGTTTTGCAGGTCATAGATCTGGGCTTGGAGGTGCTCGATTTTCTCGTGAAGCTTGAAGATGGTCTCCCCAATGTTCTTGGCATCCAGCTTGTGGTTGTTAGTGAACTCCGCGATCATCATGTGGTTGGCGTTGAGTCCACGTTCCACCATCCCCTGGCACTTGAAAACTTGTTGCTCCATTGCTTTGAGTCTTGTCTCCACGCTTCCGGTCCTCCTTGGTCCCTCAACATCGCGGATGTGCAGCACCCCCTCACGCATCTCAATGGTTTGAGGGTGTTGCAGCACCTCCGCGAGGTAGGGGTTTATGACCTTCTCGAAAACTTGTCCTTGGGGGCGCTTGAAGACGTCATGGTGATCTAGATCTGTCAGAAAAACAGCTCGAAACAAAAGTAGAGGATTTTGTCGTGGTAACATGGTCAAAACCTTCGGGAGATTATATAATGAATTTTTACCGACCAAAAGAAGTATCGTGCAAGAAACCAGAGTCCAGAGGGCACAGAGGTGCCCACGAGGCAGGGGGGCGCGCCCTCCACCCTCGTGGATGCCTCGTGTCCCTTTCGGACTACTTCTTATTTTCCTATTTTTTTTAATATTCCAAAATGGAGAAAAATTGCTATTTGAACTGTTTTGGAGTCGGTTTACTTACCGTACCACATAGCTATTCCTTTTCGGAGTCTGAAACATTCTGGAAAGTGTCCCTTATGTACTCCTCCAGGGTTACGGTGTCAATAACATTGGTTTCAACATTTATGGGATTACCTGAGATATAATGTTTGATTCTTTGACCGTTCACCACCTTCTGATTTGTGCCTTCGAAGTTGTTGATTTTTAAGGCACCGGAACGATAGACCTCCTCGAAAACGTAAGGACCTTCCCATTTAGAGAGGATTTTTCTTGCAAAAAATCTTAAACAAGAGTTGTATAACAGAACATAATCACCTACATTAAACTCACGCTTTTGTATCCTTTTGTCATGCCATCTTTTAACTTTTTCTTTAAAGAGTTTGGCATTCTCATAGGCCAGGGTTCTCCACTCATCAAGTGAGCTAATGTCAAATAGTCTCTTCTCACCGGCAAGTTTGAAATCATAATTGAGCTCTTTAATGGCCCAATATGCCTTATGTTCTAGTTCAAGAGGTAAGTGACATGCTTTTCCATAAACCATTTTATACGGAGACATACCCGTAGGATTTTTATATGCAGTTCTATAGGCCCATAATGCATCATCAAGTTTCTTGGACCAATTCTTTCTAGATCTATTAACAGTCTTTTGCAAAATTAATTTAATCTCTCTATTACTCAGTTCTACTTGACCACTAGATCATGGGTGGTATGGAGATGCAATTCTATGATTAACATCATACTTAGCAAGCATTCTACGAAAAGCACCATGAATAAAATGTGAACCACCATCAGTCATTAAGTATCTAGGGACTCCAAACCTCGGAAAAATAACTTCTTTAAGCATCTTAATAGAGGTGTTATTGAAGGAAATATGCCCTAGAGGTAATAATAAAGTTATTATTTATTTCCTTATATCATGATAAATGTTTTGTGAGGGCCGGATTTTCGGGATATTAATTTCCAGAAAATGGTCCTTGTGTTCACCAGCCCCAGGATTACTGTTAGCTGATGAGACACTGACTTGATACAGAAGCTCCAAGAAAAATACATAATATGTAGTACAAGACCATTCTGGCCTATGAGTACAACAAATGGTTTCTAGTGGTGATGGCGAAGCGGTTTGTGGTCTTCGGTGTTTATGGGACTCCATTTCCCACGAAACAGTGACCGGATAACTCCTATCTTCGCGACGCTGCTATCACCAGTGCGTAGGTTCTGGGGCTATAATCGCCGCGCTCCTCTCCATGCAAGAAATCTGGCCAAGACAATAGCCAGGGACAAGCAAGTGACTACTTTGGAATGTACTCGCAAACATTATGAACACAGGTATAATACACAAATGGTAATCATGCTCTAAAATATTCTATGATCACAACGTCATTCACAAAAATAGAATCCTTGATGCATGCACGCAGGTTATTTATATACAACATGAACATGCAATAATGGAATAGCAATAAAATGCACCGATCGGGTGCCTAAAGCGACGCCTCGAAAGGATAATGGTATAAAGCATGCCTCAGTTGGGCGTCTAGGCGACACCACATAAAGGGCTTATAAAAGTAAATAAATAACAAACATGCCACAGTCGGGCGTCTATGCGACACCACATAAAGGTCTTATAAAGTAAATAAATAACAAACATGCCACAGTCGAGCGTCTATGCGACACCACATAAAGGGCTTATAAAGTAAATTAATAACAAACATGCCACAGTCGGGCGTCTGTGCGACACCACACAAAGGGCTTATAAGAGACTAATCACGGTGAATATCCAGGAGGTAGAACCGTCCCAGGGATACTCAATAATTCAAATAATATAAAGGGTTAGTCCAAAATAATAATAACCGTAATTATCATGAGTCACAAGTCACGATCCATGTTCTGGTTTAGCAGATTTTCTTTTCCTCCAAAACCGACTCTAAGACCGACACTTGACCCATCGGCATCAGTAGTCCTTAACCATGGACACGGCTATTGAATAGATGTTTAATCTCTGTAGAGGGTGTACTCTTTACCCACTAATAAGTTTCCTTAGTCCATCGGGACTAATTCCGTCTAAGGTCTTTAGTTGAAAACACACCGACCGCACACACCAGCCTAACTTACGAAGGTGCAGAATCACCCATGACACCAATTTAAGCAAAACTCTAAGTGGGAGGCTACAACCTCGATTAGCATGGGATCACAAAATTTATAGCAGCAAAACTAGGGAGCTGCCCTAGGCTCCAACCGAAACGCCCATGCCCCGGACCAGGTGGCATGCCTACCGTGCAGCCGGTATCTTCCACCACGACCTCTCATGCGGTGTGTGCTAGGAAAGGGTTGACAACTTCTTGAACCGTACCTTACATGGCGGGGGACAAGTGGTAGTCTGAAACAAGTATGGGGTTCTTTGGAGCAAGACTCGATCTACAGTGGCGACTCGGGAGGTTTAAGTATTCCCTGCAAGATTAGCATAACAAATATATTTCAACCAACAGACAGAATCACCACTCGTCACACCTCATCATGCCATATCGGACACAACTGTCTCGACGAAGACTGGAGACAAGCTCGTGTCTACCCAAGACAGTGGCTTTCCGGGATTCCTTCCGGTATGCATGAAAGGCATACGATGGTGATTACTATCACAACGTATCCAATTCCAATAGCACGGAATCATCAATATGCACTTATGAGTGTGTTTATATCGTCACATAAAATAACGAAAACTCCGAAACGAGGGGTGTTGTAGCCGTATCAAACAACACACGACAATATTATGCCAGGGTTCAGAATGCTTGCCTTCAAGTTGTGGAGAGGTAGTGTGCTTCCCAAGGCTTTTGAAAGTTTTCTTCTTCTTCAAAATCCTATTTTTGAAAATATTCGAATTAACAGTACAAAAAAGTAGTCTGAATTTTTTTCAAATAAATATGAAAATAAACTAGACAAAATTTGAGGAAGGCAGGAAAAAGAATCAACTCATTTGGACATATATTTAAAAAGTTATAGCCAGTCAAAGTTTTGATCAAATTCTGTTTTTAAAAATAAAACAGAAAAAGAAAAACGTTTCGAAAACTAAACACGTCGAAGGCGTACTCTGGGTTTACGTCTTCACTTATTCCAGCGTGGACCGGCTCGTGGTCACTGACAGTGGGTCCAGGGGGCCCACTGGTCAGGTTTGACCAGTCGCCTCTCCCTCCTTTTCCTCTGCCCGAGCGGAGGGGGGACTCCGGCGATCGCCGTCGACGAACAGCGTTTCCCCGCGGGGCTCTGAGGGCGGGGATGGATCCGCCAGTCCAGGGCAGTCCTCCCGGTGGTCGCTAGGTAGGTGGGGGTGAAGGGAGTCGCCGACGGCGAGCTCTGCGGCGGAGGTGGCCTCGGGAGGTTTTGGGGGTCGGGGCTACGGTGGTTCTTGAGTGATTTTGAGGTGTTGGGTGGCTCCGCAAGATCAAGGGGAGTCGGGTGGTGGTGCTGGATGGACGGGGGAGGGCCTGGTTGCTACGAATGGCACTGGAGGGCAGCGGCGGCTGAACTGGTCGGAGACGGGGAAGTCGGCCTCCCCTGGTCGATTGCGAGCTAGGGGAGCTCTAGGAGGATGGCTTGAGGCTGCCTGGGGGTTTGGAAGAGCTCGGGGGTCACCTTTTATAGCATAGCTAGGTCGGTTCCGTGGCCGTGGATAAGGACGCCGGCGAACCGCCGTCCTGTTGTAGCAGGTCGACGTGGAGGAGATTGGGGCTGGTCGGCGCATTCCGACGAGCTCACCACTGCTCAAGGGGGCGAGCTGGCGCGCGCGTGTGGCTCGGGCGGCGCCGTCCGCGGCAGAGCCCTGCTGTGGCCGACCGCTAGTTGCCACGGCCGACCTGACGGCGGCGCTGTGGAGCTCCAGGGGCGGCCTGGAGGGTGCTGGTGAGTGGATGAGGCCGGGGTGTGGCTCTGCAGGTGAGCAAAGGCCGAGGGTCGACGCAGGCGACTTCGGGGCGGACGACGCGTGCAAAGCAGCGCTCTGGGCGCGTCCAGAGCACGCACGCAACGTCCTCGGCAAATTGCCATGGCATGCCAGGGGGCTCCAATCCACGAGGGGTTTAGCAGGGTGGGGCTACAGGTTAAGGTAAAGCTATGAGACAAGCTGATTAGGCAAAGCAAGCAAGTCCAGTGTGTAAACTAAAAACCATGCCAAAGCTGGCCATGCACAGAAGGTGTTTGACAAAATGCTAAGGGCATCTAGGCAACTCTTGGGGTGGCCAAAATCTCCAGATCCTAGTCTCTTTAGGTGTAGGTGATTGTGGCAAGGTTAGTGGGTCAAGACCAGAAACTTGTTAGTGTAAGTCTTTGAGAAAACCAAATCTGGTCAGAAAGAAAAGGGCATTATTGCATGGACCAAAGATACTCCACTTGGGCCACTCTCCTGGACTTAAGGGTTTTGTAGAGTGGTCTACAAGCATGAAAAAGAATCATGGTGATTAGGGCATGTAAAAATATGGTTGCGATGAAAACACCTCCTTTGGACGAGAGAGCAAAGAGGATGTTTTGCTCAAATTTTACAAAGAACATACATGGGTCTTTGCATAAAGATGAATTATATGCATCTACTGTCATCTCCAAATACTTGGTAGAAATTTTAAAGAATTATTTAAAGGGGTTATAGTGCAAAGGTGCAATCTGGACCAGATTTGAAAACTTGGTGTAGAGCTCAAATCTCCCATGACAAAAATATATTTTTGCACAAAAGTGATTTAGGGACATAATATGTCCTCCCCAAAGTTTGGTGGGATTTTTAAATAAATTTATCAAAGGGTTGTAGTGCAATTGGAACCCAAAACTTATGAAGAACCATTTTTAAAAGAATAAAGCTCAGGGAGAATAATCATATAAATAATTTCCACTGATAAATTAAATGTTTCTTGAGAGGGTATAAAAGTCCAGCAATATTTTTGAAAAGTTTTCACTTGGGGTGAAAACTCCACAATATCAAAGAAAAGGAGAGGTTCTGAAATCAAAAGAAAATCTAGAAAGTAAAATTTTGAACTCCTGGCAAAATTTTAATAAACAAATCATGGTTAAATTTTTGGGGTGTTACAACACTACCCCCCTTAAGAAAAAATCTCGTCCTCGAGATTGGCTAAAAGTTGTTTTGAAGATATTACTCCTGCCATCAAAGTAATATTACAAAAATAACCACCCTATTCATGCAATAAAATGTGGCTACAGTGAGCGGGCAATAAGTGGTGTAAAACTACGGTGTGGAGCAGCTGGTGCTGCGTGGAAAAATCCATGGTTTGGGACAAGCGAGAGATTTCTCGATGGATACAGATAAATTTAGAATAAATCCTAAATTTCTAAAATACGCTGGTCGTGCCGAGAGCACATGTTCCCTCCGGTCGACAGTGGACCCGGGGCCTTGTCGGCCTCTTCTTCTACCTCTGGCTCTCTCTTCTTCCTCTCTCCCCCGCGCTTTCCCGCGCTTTCTCCACCGGCGATGTCTAGCGCGTAGGGCATCTAGGCCATACTGCGGTAGTGCGCGGCGTGCTAGCTGCCGGTGCAGCGTGCACTCACCTCGCGGGCCAGTGCCCTGTCGGCACTACTCGCGGATTCGTCTCCGAACACCGACGGTCGAGCGACGAGCGGCGCTGGTGGACCTCGCCCACCGTACACCGGTCTCGAGCTATAAAACGACCGAGGTGCTCCTTTCTTCTTCCTCACACCTGGCCTCGCTTCTCCTTGTCCTTCCTTCTCCTTCATTTCTGTTTGTAGGAGCTCGAGACGAGGCTCTAATGGCGGAGGTGATGCCGGACTGGTGCGTGATCCTGGTGTGCGGAGGGTTGGCGGCATTGCTGGGGTTCCCCGTGCTCCTGTGCGTGATGATCCTCGATGATCGTCGTGATGCCGCCCCCCGAGTGTTAGCTCTCCGTGGTGGCGGTGATCACGAGGATTAGGTGCGGTGTCAGGCGCTAACTGCTGTGAGTTTGCTGGAGGCAACTTGTACCTGAGTGAATACCCACTAACCTCTCCTTCAGAGGTGATCAATTAGGTGTAACATGTGTATGTGCATTAGCAATTTGTGCACGAGGTCGAGTGGTTGCGGTTGTGAGTCTGCTGTGGTGCTGCGTGAATAAAAATCTATGTCGTGAAGAGATATACGCCATGACAACTCAGGGAAAAAAATCTCACTTCGAAATTTACCGAGGGTGAAAACAATTAATAAAAATTTACCACAGTAAAAACCACTCACATAAATTGAAACCAAATATTTAATTAATCACGCAAATCTAGGCTACAACACTTAAGTTGCAACACATACATAGATGCTGGGACAAAGAACATAGCAGTAACGTCTATAATGAAAACGGTAAATGGACAGGGTCCTGAGAAAATGTCTCTGGTACTGGGGCACACTCTTCTTCTATCGGGGGAAGCGGATTGACTAGTCGATGGATGCGCCTCACCTGGTCGGGCCTCAATGGTCTGCCAATGGCGATCCAAGGATTCAAATAAGCGAGGCTCTGGAGATAACCCATTATTCGCCGGGTTAAATTCTCTTGAGCGATGACTGTTGGGGAACGTTGCAGAAAATTAAAATTTTTCCTACGGTTTCACCAACATCCATCTATGAGTTCATCTAAGCAACGAGTCATGGGAGTGAGTTTGCATCTACATACCACTTGTAGATCGCGGGCGGAAGCTTTCGAGGGGATGGTGATGATGGAGTCGTACTCGGATCACCGATGACCAAAGCGCTGAACGGACAGCACCTCCGCGTTCAACACACGTACGGTACGAGCAACGTCTCCTCCGTCTTGATCCAGCAAGGGGGAAGGAGAGGTTGAGGAAGATGGCTCCAACAGCAGCACGACGGCGTGATGATGAAGGAGTGACAGTTCTCCGGCAGGGCTTCGCCAAGCGCACGCGGAGGAGGAGAGGTGTTGGGGAGGGGAGGGGCTGCGCCTTCAATTGTGTGTTGCAGCCCTCCCCTGACCCTTCTATTTATAGGGTAAGGGAGGAGTGGGCCGGCCCCCTCTAGATGCATCTAGAGGGGGGGGGCAAAGGGGAGGGGGGCTTGCCCCCCGAGCAAGGGGGGCGCCCCCCTTAGGGTTCCCCCCTCAACCCTAGGTGCATGGGCCAAGGGGAGGGGGTGCGCCCAGCCCACTAGGGGCTAGCTGCCTCCCAAGCAGCCCAAGTGGCCCCCCGAGAGGGGTGGCCCCTCTCGGTGGTCCTCCGGAACCTTTCCGGTGGCCCCTCCATAATACCGATATGACCCGAAACTTTTCCGGTGTCCGTTTGACGACTTCCCATATATAAATCTTTACCTCCGGACCATTCCGGAACTCCTCGTGACGTCCGGGATCTCGTCAGGACTCAACAACATTCGGTAATCACATACAAGTCTTCCTAATAACCCTAGCGTCACCGAACCTTAAGTGTGTAGACCCTACGGGTTCGGAGACATCTGAACATGACCGGGCGCTCTCGGTCAATAACCAACAGCGGGATCTGGATACCCATGTTGGCTCCCACATGCTCCTCGATAATGTCATCGGATGAACCACGATGTCGAGATTCAAGCAACCCGTATACTATTCCCTTTGTCGACGGTATGTTACTTGCGAGACTCGATCGTCGGTATCCCAATACCTCGTTCAGTCTCGTTACCGGCAAGTCACTTTACTCGTACCGTAATGCATGATCCGTGACCGGACACTTGATCACTTTGAGCTCATTATGATGATGCACTACCGAGTGGGCCCGATGATACCTCTCCGTCATACGGAGTGACAAATCCTGTCTCGATCCGTGTCAACCCAATGACACTTTCGGAGATACCGTAATGCACCTTTATAGTCACCCGATTCGTTGTGGCGTTTGGTACACCAAAGCATTCCTACGGTATCCGGGAGTTACGATCTCACGGTCTAAGGAAGAGATACTTGACATTGAAAAAGCTCTAGCAAAACAAACTACACGATCTTTGTGCTATGCTTAGGATTGGGTCTTGTCCATCACGTCATTCTCCTAATGGCGTGATCCGTTATCAATGACATCGATGTCCATAGTCGAGAAACCATGACTATCTGTCGACCAACGAGCTAGTCAACTAGAGGCTCACTAGGGGCGTATTGGGGTCTATGTATTCACACGTGTATCACGATTTCCGGATGATACAGATTATAGCATGAATAAAAGACAATTATCATGAACAAGGAAATATAATAATAATGCTTTTATTATTGCCTCTAGGGCATATTTCCAACAGTCTCCCACTAGCACTAGAGTCAATAATCTAGTTACATTGTGATGAATCGAACACCCATAGAGTTCTCGTGTTGATCATGTTTTGCCCATGGAAGAGGTTTAGTCAGCGGATCTGCGACATTCAGATCCGTATGCACTTTACAAATTTCTATGTCTCCATCCTGAACATTTTCACGGATGGAGTTGAAGCGACGCTTGATGTGCTGGTCTTCTTGTGAAACCTGGCTCCTTGGCAAGTGCAATAGCTCGGTGTTGTCACAGAAGAGTTTGATCGGCCCGACGCATTGGGTATGACTCCTAGGTCGGTGATGAACTCCTTCACCCAAATTGCTTCATCGCTGCCTCCGAGGCTGCCATGTACTCCGCTTCACATGTAGATCCCGCCACGGCGCTTCTGCTTGCAGCTGCACCAGCTCTGCTCCTCCATTCAACATATACACGTATCCGGTTTGTGACTTAGAGTCATCGGATCCGTGTCGAAGCTAAGCGTCGGCGTAACCCTTCTGACGAGCTCTTCGTCACCTTCATAAGCGAAAACATGTCCTTTGTCCTTTTAGGTACTTCAGGATATTCTTGACCGCTGTCCGGTGTTCCTTGCGGGATTACTTTGGTACCTTCCTCCAAACTTATGGCAAGGTTTACATCAGGTCAGTACACACATGGCATACATAATAGATCCTATGGCTGAAGCATTGGGGATGACACTCATCTCTTCTTTATCTTTTGCCATGGTCGGGCATTGAGCGAGCTCAATCTCACACCTTGCAAAGACAGGCAAGAACCCTTTCTTGGACTGATCCATTTTGAACTTCTTCAAAATCTTATCAAGGTATGTGCTTTGTGAAAGACCTATGAGGCATCTCGATCTATCTCTATAGATCTTGATGCCTAATATATAAGCACTTCTCAAGGTCCTTCATTGAAAAACACTTATTCAAGTAGGCCTTAATGCTGTCCAAGAATTCTATATCATTTCCCATCAAGTATGTCATCTACATATAATATGAGAAATGCTCTGAGCTCCCACTCACTTTCTTGTAAACGCAGGCTTCTCAATAAGTCGCATAAACCCAAACGCTTTGATCATCTCATCAAAGCGAATGTTCCAACTCGAGATGCTTGCACCAGCCCATAAATGGATCGCTGGAGCTTGCATACTTTGTCGACATTCTTAGGATCGACAAAACCCTCCGGCTGCATCATATACAGCTCTTCCTTAAGATATCCGTTAAGGAACGCTGTTTTGGCGTCCATCTGCCATATCTCATAATCATAGTATGCGGCAATTGCTAACATGATTCGGACGGACTTAAGCTTCGCTACGGAGAGAAAGTCTCATCGTAGTCAATCCCTTGAACTTGTCGATAACCCTTAGCGACAAGTCGAGCTTTATAGATGGTCACATTACCATCTGCGTCCGTCTTCTTCTTAAAGATCCATTTGTTTTCTATCGCTCGCGATCATCGGGCAAGTCGGTCAAAGTCCATACTTTGTTTTCATACATGGATTCTATCTCGGTTTCATGGCTTCTAGCCATTTGTTGGAATCTGGGCCCGCCATCGCTTCTTCATAGTTCAAGGTTCACCGTTGTCTAACAACATGATTTCCGTGACAGGGTTGCCGTACCACTGCAGTGCGGAACGTGTCCTAGTGGACCCACTGGTTCAAGAGCAACTTGATCCAAGTACCTTGATCATCATCATTAATTTCCTCTTCGGTTGGTGTAGGCATCACAGAACATTTTCTGAGCTGCACTACTATCCTGTTCAAGAGGTAGTACTTCATCGAGTTCTACTTTCCTCCCACTTACTTCTTTCGAGAGAAACTCTTTTCGAAAAGGATCCGTTCTTGGCAACAAAGATCTTGCCCTCGGATCTTAAGTAGAAGGTATACCCTATGGTTTCCTTAGGGTATCCTATAAAGACGCATTTTCCGACTTGGGTTCGAGCTTTTCAGGTTGAAGTTTCTTGACATAAGCATCGCATCCCCAAACTTTTAGAAACGATACTTAGGTTTCTTCCCAAACCATAATTCATACGGTGTCGTCTCAGCGGACTTAGGCGGTGCCCTATTTAAAGTGAATGTAGCTGTCTCTAGGCGTATCCCCAAAATGATAGCGGTAAATCAGTAAGAGACATCATAAACCGCACCATATCCAATAGAGTGCGATTCTGACGTTCGGACACACCGTTCTGTTGAGGTGTTCCAGTGGCGTTAGTTGTGAAACGATTCCACATTTTCTTAAGTGTGTACCAAATTCGTGACTTAAATATTCTCCTCCACGATCCGATCGTAAGAATTTTATCTTTCGGTCACGTTGATTCTCTACTTCATTCTGAAATTCCTTGAAATTTTCAAAGGTCTCGGACTTGTGTTTCATAAAGTAGACATACCCATATCTACTCAAGTCATCGTGAGAGTGAGAACATAACGATATCCTCCATGAGCCTCAACGCTCATTGGACCGCACACATCGGTATGTATGATTTCCAACAAGTTGGTTGCTCGCTCCATTGTTCCGAGAACGGAGTCTTGGTCATCTTGCCCATGAGGCATGGTTCGCATGTGTCAAATGATTCATAATCTAGAGACTCCAAAAGTCCATCAAGATGGAGCTTCTTCATGCGCTTGACACCAATGTGACCAAGGCGGCAGTGCCACAAGTATGTGGGACTATCGTTATCAACTTTACATCTTTTGGTATTCACGCTATGAACATGTGTAATACTACGCTCGAGATTCATTAAGAATAAACCATTGACCATCGGAGCATGACCATAAAACATATCTCTCATATAAATAGAACAACCTTTATTCTCGGATTTAAATGAGTAGCCATCCCGTATTAAACGAGATCCAGATACAATATTCATGCTCAAACTTGGCACCAAATAACAATTATTAAGGTTCATAACTAATCCCGTGGGTAAATGAAGAGGTAGCGTGCGACGGCGATCACATCGACTGGAACCATTCCCGACGTGCATCGTCACCTCGTCCCTTCGCCAGCTCCGCTTATTCCGCAGCTCCTGTTGTGAGTTACAAATATGAGCAACGGCACGGTATCAAATACCGGGAGTTACTACGAGTCTTCGGTAAGGTACACATCAATTACATGTATATCAAATATACCTTTGGTGTTGCCGGCCTTCTTATCCGCTAAGTATTTGGGGCAGTTCCGCTTCGGGACCCTCCCTTGCAATAAAAGCACTCAGTCTCGGGTTTGGGTCCATTCTTTGACTTCTTCCGGCAACTTGCTTACGGGCGCGGCAACCTCCTTGCCGTCCTTCTTGAAGTTCTTCTTGCCCTTGCCCTTCTTGAACTTAGTGGTCTTATTGACCATCAACACTTGATGTTCTTTCTTGATTTCAACCTCTGCTGACTTCAGCATAGAGAATACTTCAGAATGGTCTTTACCATCCCACGGATATTGTAGTTCATCACAAAGCTCTTGTAGCTTGGTGGGAGCGATCGGAGGATTCTGTCAATGACCGCCTCATCGTGGAGGTTAATATTCAGTTGGGTCATACGGTTGTGCAACCTGACATCTTGAGTATGTGCTCACCGATGAACTATTTTCCTCCATCTTACAACTATAGAACTTGTCGGAGATGTCATATCTCTCGACCCGGCGTGAGCTTGGAAAACCAGTTTCAGCTCCTCGAACATCTCATATGCTCCGTGATGCTCAAAACGCTTTTGGAGCCCGGTTCTAAGCTGTAAAGCATGCCGCCTTTGAGCGAGGGAGTAATCATCAAGACGAGACTGCCAAGCATTCATAATGTCTTGGTTCTCTGCAGGGACGGAGCGTCACCTAGTGGTCCTTCTAGGACATATTGTTTCTGGCAGCTATGAGGATGATCCTCAAGTTCCGGACCCAGTCCGTATAGTTGCTGCCGTCATCTTTCAGCTTGGTTTTCTCTAGGAACGCGTTGAAGTTCAAGTTGACATGAGCGTTGGCCATTTGATCTACAAGACATATCATTCAAAAGTTTTAGACTAAGTTCATGATAATTAAGTTCATCTAATCAAATTATTTCAATGAACTCCCACTTAGATTAGACATCCCTCTAGTCATCTAAGTGTTACACGATCCGAGTCGACTAGGCCGTGTCCGATCATCACGTGAGACGGACTAGTCATCGTCGGTGAACATTCTCATGTTGATCGTATCTTCCATACGACTCGTGTTCGACCTTTCGGTCTCCGTGTTCCGAGGCCATGTCTGTACATGCTAGGCTCGTCAAGTTAACCCTAAGTGTTTTGCGTGTGTAAATCTGTCTTACACCCGTTGTATGTGAACATAAGAATCCATCACACCCGATCTCACGTGGTGCTTAGAAGCGACGAACTTTAGCAACGGTGCACAGTTAGGGGAGAACACTTCTTGAAATTGTTGTAAGGGATCATCTTATTTACTACCGTCGTTCTAAGTAAACAAGATGTATAAACATAATAAACATCACATGCAATTATATAGTAGTGACATGATATGGCCAATATCATAAAGCTCCATTGATCTCCATCTTCGGGGCTCCATGATCATCTTGTCACCGGCATGACACCATGATCTCCATCATCGTGTCTCCATGAAGTTGTCACGCCAACGACTACTTCTACTTCTATGGCTAACGCGTTTAGCAATAAAGTAAAGTAAGTTACATGGCGTTCTTCAATGACACGCAGGTCATACAAAAATAAAGACAACTCCTATGGCTCCTGCCGGTTGTCATACTCATCGACATGCAAGTCGTGATTCCTATTACAAGAACATGATCTCATACATCACAATATGTCATTCATCATTCATCACAACTTGGCCATATCACATCACATGACGATTGCTGAGAAAACAAGTTAGACGTCCTCTAATTGTTGTTGCATCTTTTACGTGGTTGCAATTGGGTTCTAGCAAGAACGTTTTCTTACCTATGAATAACCACAACGTGATCTTGTCAACTTCTATTTACCCTTCATAAGGACCCTTTTCATTGAATCCGCTCCAACTAAAGTGGGAGAGACAGACACCCGCCAGCCACCTTATGCAACTAGTGCATGTTAGTCGGTGGAACCGGTCTCACGTAAGCGTACGTGTAAGGTTGGTCCGGGCCGCTTCATCCCACAATACCGCGGAAGCAAGATAAGACTAGTAGCGGCAAGCAAGTTGACAAGATCTACGCCCACAACTAAATTGTGTTCTACTCGTGCAAAGAGAACAACGCATAGACCTAGCTCTGATACCACTGTTGGGGAACGTTGCAGAAAATTAAAATTTTTCCTACGGTTTCACCAAGATCCATCTATGAGTTCATCTAAGCAACGAGTCATGGGAGTGAGTTTGCATCTACATACCACTTGTAGATCGCGTCGCGAAGCTTTCGAGGATGGTGATGATGGAGTCGTACTCGGATCACCGATGACCAAAGCGCTGAACGGACAACACCTCCGCGTTCAACACACGTGCAGTGCGAGCAACGCCTCCTCCGTCTTGATCCAGCAAGGGGAAGGAGAGGTTGAGGAAGATGGCTCCAACAGCAGCACGACGGCGTGATGATGAAGGAGTGACAGCCTCCAGCAGGGCCAAGCGCACGCCTGAGGAGGAGAGGTGTTGGGGAGGGAGGGTCTGCGCCTTCAATTGTGTGTTGCAGCCTCCCTCACCCTTATATTTATAGGGAAGGGAGGAGGGGCGGCCCCTCTAGATGAATCTAGAGGGGGGCAGGGAGGGGGCTTGCCCCCAAGCAAGGGGCCCCTTAGGGTTCCCCCTCAACCCTAGGCGCATGGGCCAAGGGGAGGTGCGCCCAGCCCACTAGGGGCTGGCTGCCTCCCAGCAGCCCAAGTGGCCCCCGAGAGGTGGCCCCTCCCGTGGTCCTCCGGAACCTTCCCGTGGCCCCTCCATAATACCGATATGACCCAAACTTTTCCTGTCCGCTTGACGACTTCCCATATATAAATCTTTACCTCCGGACCATTCCGGAACTCCTCGTGACGTCCGGGATCTCGTCCGGGACTCCGAACAACATTCGGTAATCACATACAAGTCTTCCTAATAACCCTAGCGTCACCGAACCTTAAGTGTGTAGACCCTACGGGTTCGGAGACATGCGAACATGACCGACGCTCTTAGGTCAATAACCAACAGCGGATCTGGATACCCATGTTGGCTCCTACATGCTCCTCGATGATGTCATCGGATGAACCACGATGTCGAGGATTCAAGCAACCCGTATACTATTCCCTTGGTCGACGGTATGTTACTTGCCCGAGACTCGATCGTCGGTATCCCAATACCTCGCTCAGTCTCGTTATCGCAAGTCACTTTACTCGCATCAGTAATGCATGATCCCGTGACCATACACTTGATCACTTTGAGCTCATTATGATGATGCACTACCGAGTGGGCCCAGTGATACCTCTCCGTCATAACGGAGTGACAAATCCTGCCTCGATCCGTGTCAACCCAATGACACTTTCGGAGATACCTGTAATGCACCTTTATAGTCACCCGATTACGTTGTGGCGTTTGGTACACCCAAAGCATTCCTACGGTATCCGGGAGTTACACGATCTCACGGTCTAAGGAAGAGATACTTGACATTGAAAAAGCTCTAGCAAAACGAACTACACGATCTTTGAGCTATGCTTAGGATTGGGTCTTGTCCATCACGTCATTCTCCTAATGACATGATCCCGTTGTCAATGACATCGATGTCCATAGTCGAAACCATGACTATCCGTCGACCAACGAGCTAGTCAACTAGAGGCTCACTAGGGACGATTGGGTCTATGTATTCACACGTATCACGATTTCCGGATGATACAGTTATAGCATGAATAAAAGACAATTATCATGAACAAGGAAATATAATAATAATGCTTTTATTATTGCCTCTAGGGCATATTTCCAACAATGACATACTGGGCAAGGTTGGCCAGTACTGGGTCTCTCTCAATTCGCCCACCGGGAAAAGATGTTACTTCTCCGGGTGCTGCGCGACTCGGGAAGTAATAATACCCTCGATCGCTGGCATAGGGTACCGTGAATCGAAGGCGAGCAAGTGCTTCGTATGCAGCCGCTTCTATGGTCATATGCGGAGTCGGCATAGATTTCCCCACGAAGGAGACCTCCGTTGGGTCTTGGTTCGGGTCTGCGGGAGGGATGTGCACTACTGCCCAATATTTCGAGGTGGATGAGGTGATCCTCGATTTGAGCAAATCGTACTGGGGTGGATGGGTAGCACTCATGGTATTGCAGGTAAAGTCCCACAATATTTTAACAAAACTACCCGGGGTTGCGTCTGGAGTTCTCAGATAAATACTAGGGCTCGGCATGGCAAAGAAATAGCTATGAGAGTTGTGCTCAAGGTGAAGGATACTTGGCAAGGTCACGAGGTGGCCTTTTTATAGCACTGGAGCTGGGTTATTTACCGTGGTGAAAGGTAATAAATTTGTCAGTTCTGCTCTAAGGGTCGGGGTCAATGCCACAGATACACATATCTCCCTACAACGACATATCACTGTGGGGGTCGTCGGGGTGGTTTTGGTAGCTGTGCCAGGGATAAAAATGCAACTGCATGCTAACCTATTTATGCAAGGTTACTATTAAAAACAGAGGCACACCAGCAGGCTGCGTTTATTTACAAGGTCACACGATTATAAGGCGTGGACATATCGAGACTCGGTACTACTCGAGTGACTTAGTCTACCTCGTTTATATCCAAGCGGGCGTGCCTTGTGGACGTCGAGGCTTGTCCTCGGGTCTCACTGTCGGGGTTAGCTGGAGGAGGTTGAGGGGCTGCAGGGTCGGGGTAGCGATGATGACCATCCCGGCGATTGTTGGCCACAATCCCGTTGGAGCGTGTTCCCAAAAGGCGACGGCACTTCGGGACACCAACGATTTTGGTCGATGGCTGGGGCAGACCTCAAGGACTCGGTCGGTGTCCGAACATCACGACCGGGTTGTCGCCGGGCTCATCTTCTCCTCTCGCCGGGCTCGGCGAACCAGCTCTCCACGAGCTGCGATCAGATCAAGGGTGATTTGATCGAACAGTTCCTCTAGTGCACCTACATAGCGCACTAGATGCAACAATGCAGGATCCGTCTCGTGATCTCCGTTGGCAACTTGGGGTGGCCTACCATACCTGTCACGGCTGGGGTAGTAGTAGAACGAGCGATAGTTAACTCTGGGCGACAAGTGCCGGAGTTGAGCTATAGCCTCTCGAGCAGCTAGTTGGATGGCTTGTGGCTCAAAGGAAGTTGTCCTTCCGGTGAACCTGTAGGGGCGTTCTAGCGATAGACCCCTACCATAGATGTGCACAGTGGCCCAGAATTGACGGCTCTCACTGCTCATGGGTCCTTGGTACACAACATATTCTGGGGGCTCTTCTAAAGCATAGGCACGGCGGGTGAGGTTTGCGAGCACGGTCACAAAACCTCCAAGGTTGGTTGCTGTGGTCTCATTGTGCAAGATGGGTCCAGGCATCGTAGCTCGGTTTGGGGAAGAGGTTGTGCAGTGCTGAGCTGTGTTGAGGATAGCGTGCCCTTTTTATAGAAAAAGGGGGCGGAGCCTTCCTCCGCACACATGCGAATGAGACAATTTAGGTGTCGGTCACTGGCGCGTGATCGATAGGCTAGGCTGATAGGTTGGGCACCGACTGCCAAAAGGTGTCGGGGTCACTGTGTGGCTATCTTACACAAAAAGCTTGGCCAAGTTAGGTTAAGGTCCGTGGGTTGGTTAACCTAGGTTTTTCGACCAGCTAAGATAGGATTAGCCAATGGTCACTGGCTCGATACCAAGTTGTGAGGGCCGGATTTTCGGATATTAATTTTAGAAAATGGTCCTTGTGCTCACCAGCCCTGTGATTACCGTTAGGCGATGAGACACCGACTTCATCTGAAGCTCCAAGCAAAATACATAATATGTAGTACAAGACCATTCTGCCTATGAGTACAACAAATGGTTTCTAGTGGCTGATGGCGGAAGCGGTTTGTGGTCTTTCAGCGTTTATGGGACTCCATTTCCCACAGAACAGCTGACCGGATAACTCCTATCTTCGCGAGGCTGCTATCACCAAAGGCGTAGGTTACGGGCTATCATCGCAACGCCCTCTCCATGAAAGAAATCTGGCCAAGACAATAGCCAGGGACAAGCCAGTGAGTACTTTGGAATGTACTCGCAAACATTATGAACACAGGTATAATACACAAATGGTAATCATGGTCAAAAATATTCTATGATCACAACGTCAGTCACAAAAATAGAATCCTTGATGCATGCACGCAGGTTATTTATATACAACATGAACATGCAATAATGGAATAGCAATAAAATGCACCGATCGGGTGCCTAAAGCGACGCCTCGAAAGGATAATGGTATAAAGCATGCCTCAGTTGGGCGTCTAGGCGACACCACATAAAGGGCTTATAAAAGTAAATAAATAACAAACATGCCACAGTCGGGCGTCTGTGCGACACCACATAAAGGGCTTATAAAGTAAATAAATAACAAACATGCCACAGTCGGGCGTCTGTGCGACACCACATAAAGGGCTTATAAAGTAAATTAATAACAAACATGCCATAGTCGGGCGTCTGTGCGACACCACACAAAGGGCTTATAAGAGACTAATCACGGTGAATATCCAGGAGGTAGAACCGTCCCAGGGATACTCAATAATTCAAATAATATAAAGGGTTAGTCCAAAATAATAATAACCGTAATTATCATGAGTCACAAGTCATGATCCATGTTCTGGTTTAGCAGATTTTCTTTTTCCTCCAAAGACCGACTCTAAGACCGACACTTGACCCATCCCAGACTGTAGTCCTTAACCATGGACACGACTATTTGAATAGATGTTTAATCTCTGCAGAGGGTGTACTCTTTACCCACTAGTAACGGATTTCCTTAGTCCATCAGGACTAATTCCGTCTAGGGTCTTTTAGTTGAAAACACACCTGACCGCACACACCAGCCTAACTTACCAGTGTCTGGAATCACCCATGACACCAGTTTAAGCAAAACTCTAAGTGGGGAGGCTACAACCTCGATTACCATGGGATCACAAAATTTATAACACGCGCAAACTAGGGGAGCTACCCCTCGGATCCAACCGGAAACACCCATGCCCCCGGACCAGGTGGCATGCCTACCGGGTGCAGCCCGTATCTTCCACCACGGCCTCTCTGTACGGTGTGTGCTAGGAAAGGGGTTGACAACTTACTGAACCGTACCTTACCTGTGGCAGGGACAACTGGTAGTACGAAACAAGTATGGGGGTTACTGGAGCAAGAATCGATCTACGGTCGACTCA
The DNA here is from genome assembly GCA_021605205.1 of Aegilops longissima. Taxonomy (NCBI): domain Eukaryota; kingdom Viridiplantae; phylum Streptophyta; class Magnoliopsida; order Poales; family Poaceae; genus Aegilops; species Aegilops longissima. The sequence goes on from CM038679.1 coordinate 516,954,510, forward strand.
GGAGGTTTAAGTATTCCCTGCAAGATTAGCATAACAAATATATTTCAACCAACAAACAGAATCACCACTCGTCACACCTCATCATGCCATACCGGACACAACCGTTTCGACGAAGACTGGAGACAAGCTCGTGTCTACCCAAGACAGCGGCTTTCTGGGATTCCTTCCGGTATGCATGAAAGGCAGTGTGCTTCCCAAGGCTTTTGAAAGTTTTCTTCTTCTTCAAAATCCTATTTTTGAAAATATTCAAATAAACCCATAGTTTCAAAACAGTACAAAAACGTTGTCTGAATTTTTTTCAAATAAATATGAAAATAAACTAGACATAATTTGAGGAAGGTAGGAAAAAGAATCAACTCATTTGGACTTATATTTAAAAAGTTATAGCCAGTCAAAGTTTTGGTCAAATTCTGTTTTTAAAAATAAAACAGAAAAAGAAAAACGTTTCGAAAACTAAACACGTCGAAGGCATACTCTGAGTTTACGTCTTCACTTATTCCAGCGTGGACCGGCTCGTGGTCACTAAATTTTGGTCCAGGGGCCCATGGCGAGTTTGACGATCGCCTCTCCTCCTTTTCCTCTCTGCCTCGAGCGGGAGGCGGACTCAGCGATCGCCGTCGATTTAACGATGTTTCTCCGCGGGGCTCTGAGGGCGGGGATGGATCCGCCAGTCCAGGGCGGTCCTCCCGGTGGTTTCTAGGTAGGTGGGGGTGAAGGGAGTCGCCGGCGGCGAGCTCTGCGGCGGAGGTGGCCTCGGGAGGTTTTGGGGGTCGGGGCTACGGTGGTTCTTGAGTGACTTTGAGGTGTTGGGTGGCTCCGCAAGATCGAGGGGAGTCGGGTGGTGGTGCTAGATGGACGGGGGAGGGCCTGGTTGCTACGAATGGCACCGGAGGGCAGCGGCGGCCGAACTAGCCGGAGATGGGGAACTCGGCCTCCCCTGGTCGATTGTGAGCTAGGGGAGCTCTAGGAGGATGGCTTGAGGCTGCCTGGGGGTTTGGAAGAGATCGGGGGTCACCTTTTATAGCATAGCTAGGTCGGTTCCGTGGCCGTGGATAAGGACGCCGGCGAACCGCCGTCCTGTTGCAGCAGGTCGACGTGGAGGAGATTGGGCTGGTCGGTGCATTCCGACGAGCTCACCACTGCTCAAGGGGGCGAGCTGGCGCGCGCGTGTGGCTCGGGCGGCGCCGTCCGCGGCAGAGCCCTGCTGTGGCCGGCCGCTAGTTGCCATGGCCGACCTGACGGCGGTGCTGTGGAGCTCCAGGGGCGGCCTGGAGGGTGCTGCTGAGTGGATGAGGCTGGGGTGTGGCTTTGCAGGTGAGCAAAGGCCGTGGGTCGACAAGGCGACTGGGCGCCTGACGATGCAAACGCTAGCTGGCCTGGCGCCCCAGCACGACGCAACATGCTCGGCAAATTGCCATGGCATGCCAGGGGGCTCCAATCCACGAGGGGTTTAGCAGGGTGGGGCTACATGTTAAGGTAAAGCTATGAGACAAGCTGATTAGGCAAAGCAAGCAAGTCCAGTGTGCAAACTAAAAACCGTGCCAAAGCTGGCCATGCACAGAAGGTGTTTGACAAAATGCTAAGGGCATCTAGGCAACTCTTGGGGTGGCCAAAATCTCCAGATCCTAGTCTCTTTAGGTGTAGGTGATTGTGGCAAGGTTAGTGGGTCAAGACCAGAAACTTGTTAGTGTAAGTCTTTGAGAAAACCAAATCTGGTCAGAAAGAAAAGGGCATTATTGCATGGACCAAAGATACTCCATTGGGGCCACTCTCCTGGACTTAAGGGTTTTGTAGAGTGGTCTATAAGCATGAAAAAGAATCATGGTGATTAGGGCAGGTAAAAATATGGTTACAGTAGAAAACACCTCACTGGACCAGAGAGCAAAAGAGGATTTTTTGCTCAAAATTTGCAAAGGACATACATGGGTCTTTGCATAACGATGAATTATATGCATCTACTGTCATCTCCAAATACTTGGTAGAATTTTTAAAGAATTATTTAAAGGGTTTGTAGTGCAAAGGTGCAATCTGGACCAGATTTGAAAACTTGGATTAGAGCTCAAATCTCCCATGACAAAAATATATTTTTGCACAAAAGTGATTTAGGGACATAATATGTCCTCCCCAAATTTTGGTGGGATTTTTAAATAAATTTATCAAAGGGTTGCAGTGCAATTGGAACCCAAAACTTATGAAGAACCATTTTTAAAAGAATAAAATTCAGGGAAAATAATCATATAAATAATTTCCACTGATAAATTAAATGTTTCTTGAGAGGGTATAAAAGTCCAGCAATATTTTTGAAAAGTTTTCACTTGGGGTGAAAACTCCACAATATCAAAGAAAAGGAGAGGTTCTGAAATCAAAAGAAAATCCAGAAAGTAAAATTTTAAACTCCTGGCAAAATTTTAAGAAACAAATCATGGTTAAATTTTTGGGGTGTTGCATGTTTATTATTCATTCTAGAATTGTATTAACCGGAAACATAATACATGTGTGAATACATAGACAAACAGAGTGTCACTAGTATGCCTCTACTTGACTAGCTCGTTGATCAAGGATGGCTATGTTTCCTAGCCATAGACATGAGTTGTCATTTGATTAACGGGATCACATCATTAGGAGAATGATGTGATTGACATGACCCATTCCGTTAGCTTAGCACTTGATTGTTTATTATGTTGCTATTGCTTTCTTCATGACTTATACATTTTCCTATGACTATGAGATTATGCATCTCCCGTTTACCGGAGGAACACTTTGTGTGCTACCAAACGTCACAACGAATCGGGTGATTATAAAGGTTCTCTACAGTGTCTCTGAAGGTACTTGTTGGGTTGGCGATTTCGAGATTAGGATTTGTCACTCCGATTGTCGGAGAGGTATCTCTGGCCCTCTCGGTAATGCACATCACTTAAGCCTTGCAAGCATTGCAACTAATGAGTTAGTTATGGATGATGTATTACGAATCGAGTAAAGAGACTCGCCGGTAACAAGATTGAACTAGGTATTGAGATACCGACGATCGAATCTTGGGCAAGTAACATACCGATGACAAAGGAACAACGATGTTGTTATGCGGTCCGACCGATAAAGATCTTCGAGAATATGTGGGAGCCAATATGAGCATCCAGTTCCGCTATTGGTTATTGACCGAGACGTGTCTCGGTCATGTCTACATAGTTCTTGAACCCGTAGGGTCCGCACGCTTAACATTTCGATGACAGTTATATTATGAGTTTATATGTTTTGATGTACCAAAGGTTGTTCGGAGTCCCGGATGTGATCACGGACATGACGAGGAGTCTCTAAATGGTCGAGACATGAAGATTGATATATTGGAAGCCTATGTTCCGGGTGAAATCGGGATTTTACTGGAGTACCGGGAGGTTACCGGAACCCCCCGGGGACTTAATGGGCCTTAGTGGGCTTTGGTGGAAGAGAGGAGAGGCGGCCAGGGCAAGGGCCGCGCGCCCCTCCCCCCTAGTCCGAATAGGACAAGGAGAGGGGGCTGGCGCCCCCCCCCCTTCCTTCTTCTCCTTCACCTATTTCCCCCTCCCAAGTCCTAATCCAACCAGGAAAGGGGGGGAGTCCTACTCCCGGTGGGAGTAGGACTCTCCCTGGCGCCCCTCTCCGTGCCGGCCGCACCCCCCTTGCTCCTTTATATACGAGGGCAAGGGCACCCTAGAGACACAACAATTGGTCTGTTTGATCTTTTAGCCGTGTGCGGTGCCCCCTCCACCATAGTCCACCTCGATAATACTATAGCGGTGCTTAGGCGAAGCCTCGCGTCAAGAGAACATCAACATCGTCACCACGCCATCGCGGTTGACAAAACTCTCCTCAACACTCGGCTGGATCGGAGTTCGAGGGACGCCATCGGGCTGAACGTGTGCTGAACTCGGAGGTGCCGTATGCTCGTACTTGATCGGTCGGATTGTGAAGACGACGACTACATCAACCGCGTTGTTAACGCTTCTCTTTCGGTCTCACGAGGGTGGTGGACAACACTCTCCTCTCGTTGCTATGCATCACCATGATCTTGCGTGCGAGGATTTTTTGAAATTACTACGTTCCCCAACAAAGGCATCCGAGCCGTGGTCTTATGCGTAGATGTCATATGCACGAGTAGAACACAAGTGATTGTGGGCGATATAAGTCATACTTGCTTACCTGCATGTCATACTTTGGTTCGTGGTATTGTTGGATGAAGCGCCCGACCAACATTACGCCAGACGCTTACGCAAGACTGGTTCTACCGACGTGCTTTGCACATGTGGGCTGGCAGGTGTCGGTTTCTCCAACTTTAGTTGAACTGAAAGTGTGGCTACGCCCGTCCTTGAAGGTTAAAACAACACCAACTTGACAAACTATTGTTGTGGTTTTGATGCATATGTAAGAACGGTTCTTGCTAAGCCATAGCAGCCACGTAAAACTTGCAACAACAAAGTAGAGGACGCCTAACTTGTTTTTGCAGGGCATGTTGTGATGTGATATGGTCAAGGCATGATGCTAAATTTTATTGTATGAGATGATCATGTTTTGTAACCGAAGTTATCGGCAATCGGCAGAGCCATATGGTTGTCGCTTATTGTATGCAATGCAATCGCCCTGTAATGCTTTACTTTATCACTAAGCGGTAGCAATAGTCGTAGAAGCATAAGAATGGCGAGACGACAACGATGCTACGATGGAGATCAAGGTGTTGCGCCGGTGACGATGGTGATCATGACAGTGCTTCAGAGATGGAGATCACAACCACAAGATGATGATGGCCATATTATATCACTTATATTGATTGCATGTGATGTTTATCTTTTATGCATCTTATCTTTCTTTGATTGACGGTAGCATTATAAGATGATCTCTCACTAAATTTCAAGATAAAAGTGTTCTCCCTGAGTATGCACCGTTGCCAAAGTTCGTCGTGCCCAGACACCACGTGATGACCGGGTGTGATAAGCTCTACGTCCATCTACAACGGGTGCAAGCCAGTTTTGCACACGCAGAATACTCAGGTTAAACTTCACGAGCCTAGCATATGCAGATATGGCCTCGGAACACTGAGACCGAAAGGTCGAGCGTGAATCATATTGTAGATATGATCAACATAGTGATGTTCACCATTGAAAACTGCTCCATTTCACATGATGATCGGTTATGGTTTAGTTGATTTGGATCACGTGATCACATAGAAGATTAGAGGGGTGTCTTTCTAAGTGGGAGTTCTTAAGTAATATGATTAATTGAACTTAAATTTATCATGAACTTAGTACCTGATAGTGTCGGGTGGTAGGTGCGACATATGCCAACGGGTGGCTTATCATTGTGGGAGCCAATAAGACGTCGCCGGTGCCTGGAAACGGATAAGGCGAAGACATGCACGCCGCTAATCTTACCCAGCTTCGGGCTCTCCGGCGAGATAATACCTCTCACTGCTGCTCCATGGGTCTCCGTGATGATCACTAAGTTAACAAGTAGCTACAAGAGGCTCCTTGAGCTGTTTGGCGAGAGGAAGAAGAAGGGCAAGGCTAGCTCTCCTCTTCCCTCTATGTGGTGTCTAAAACTCTAAGAGATCAACCCTTTGCATGGTTGCCCTGGGGGGTTTATATAGGCCTACCCCTAGGGGTACAATGGTAATCTGGCTGGGTGCGGGCCCTAGCCGTCAGTGTCTATGTTCATCGGCTTCTCCACCGGCTGCTGGGGCCCACAGGCTGCCGGCTTCCTGGCCGACAAGCACGTCCCACCGCTCGGGGGCCTTGTTGGGAGCTGGTTACTGCTGCCTTACTCCTGATGACGAGGGCTTTGTCGAGGTAAGCATGGCTACAGTGCCGCCGCCTGGCGGGCGTTCACTATAGCCTTACCTCGTCTTGTCTCCTTAATGAGGCGCCTCCTTTGAGGGAGGGAGCAAGCCGGCTGCTGGGAGCCGGCCGCATCTCAGGCTGACTGGGGGAGGCTAGGCCGCCTTCGAGCGTCTCTCTGACCAAAGGGGCCCGCCGCCTGCGGGCCGTTCTGACAGCTTGTCGTGGGTGACGTCATGGTCAACATGGCAATAGTGTCGCGCCGGACGGGTGATGGCCGTCCCGTACGACGCATTGTGGCCACGCGCGCTCCGGGATTTGGGGGTGGCAGGCTTCACTGTAGCCACGCCCGTCTCATCGCCGTTATGTGGGTGCAGAGTTTGAGGGTACGATCTTGGCCTTCTTTGGGGCCGGGTTCTTAGTCGGCCTTCTGTGGCGGCTTCTTGGAGTCGGCCCTCTTGTAGCTTTCCTCCTGTGGGTCTAGGGTCGGGCCGCCTCCCGGTAGCCGGCCTGAGAGACAGCCGGCCAAGGGAAGGCGGCCCCATGCCTTGGATGCTTGAGGGCCCGACCGCCTGTAATTTTTCTCAAGAGCCGGGGAGCCATTAGGCTACCGTGGTCATTTACTCCGACAGAGTCCCCGGCTGGTTGGGCTTGAGGTCAAGAAAGGACGAGAAGCTCAATCAGCTTCCTATCCTGAAGAGCTGGCAGCTAGGAGCCGGCTTTGATTAGGCGCATCGTCTTTGGGAGGCTTTGCAGCTTGAAGGCGGGAACTAGATGGCACGCGAGCTAGGCCGTGCGCTGACCGCTTGCCGCCTGCGCGCCACATGGCACCCGTCAGTGGGACGGGCCTGCCAGCCCATGCGCCCGTCGGGACGTCGCCGCAGACCGGGGCCCGCCACTCCCAGGCCTCATCCCAAATGCGGATCTTCTGTGGCCCAAACAGGCCGTTCACCTTCCAGCGGCAGTTTTTGCACGCCTTTAGGGCGCGATAAACGCGGGACGTGGGGGAGTGGGCGCAGTTAATCCCACGCCCCCCACGCCCCGCCTCCTCGGCTTCACCGCACGAGGCTATAAGTAGGGGGAGGAGGGGGAGCGGCAGACGCTCACACGCTCGCCCTCGGTCCACCATTTCTTCTTCTTCTTCCTCCTCTCCACTGCCGCAACATCTCGCCGCCGCGCCGTCCCTTCACCAATCTTCTTGGCTCGCCGCAGCTGGGTCGCGCGTCCTCCGTCGCGCCTTTCCCGTCGCTTCCCCATCCTCATGGCACTGTCCAGCTCCTAGGACGACTCCAACATCCATGAGGACTGAGGGAGTCCTGGATTAGGGGGTGTCCGGATAGCCGAACTATCACCGTTGGCCGGACTCCTGGACTATGAAGATACAAGATCGAAGACTTCGTCCCGTGTCCGGATGGGACTTTCCTTGGCGTGGAAGGCAAGCTTGGCGATGCGATATGTAGATCTCCTACCGTTGTAAACCGACTCTGTGTAACCCTAACCCTATCCGGTGTCTATATAAACCAGAGGGTTTTAGTCTGTAGGACGAACAACAATCATACCATAGGCTAGCTTCTAGGGTTTAGCCTCTCTGATCTCGTGGTAGATCCACTCTTGTACTACCCATATCATCAAGATTAATCAAGCAGGAGTAGGGTTTTACCTCCATCGAGAGGGCCCGAACCTGGGTAAAAACATCGTGCCCCTTGTCTCCTGTTACCATCCTGAGCGGCATCAAAACCAGACTAGTGCGGTCCCTCAAGGAATCTAACACGCACTGGGTAGAGGAGCTCGACTCCGTACTCTGGGGGTTGCGGACCACGCCAAACCGAACTACTGGATTCACACCATTTTTCATGGTATACGGCGCAGAGGCAGTTCTGCCTGCGATATAATTCATGACTCACCTCGTAGCGCATGTACGAAGAAAGAGAAGCCGAGTTGGATCGGCAGGACAGTTTGGACGCCTTAGAGGAGGAGGGGGCGTGGCAAAGGCTCGCTCCGCATTTTATCGCCAGCAGACTCAAGATATCAAAGCAGAAGTGCGGGCCAAAACTTACAATGTTGGCGAACTTGTTCTACGCCTGCCGGACAAGAAAAAGGACAAACTTAAGCCCAAGTGGGAAGGTCCCTTCATCATCGACCAAGTCCTGACCAGCGGAGCATGCCGTCTACGTAACGCATCTGACAACCGACTCGAGCCGAACCCATGGATCGCAGCCCGTCTCCAAAGATTCTACGCCTAACGCCGGACTCCGAGTTCGTTTCACTCTCCCGTCCACCTTTTTATTTTTTTACTGTCTCTTGTCCCCCTCCTTCTTCCCACTTTTTTTCAATACCTTTTATAGGATGATTTGCGCTTTGTTCGCACACACTTGATGTGCTCCTGGCACTCATTATACCTGGGGGCTTTTTCAACAGAAGCTTATTCATACGGGCTTCATGCCCAATACATGTGTCATACTTCCGCATGTACCTTTTATTCACCATTGTATGCATCGATATGACTTAAGTTTTGGCCAAGCTGGGTTGTTCGCTCCTGTGCTTACCCCTCGCTCCCGATTGTTCGCTAGGAGGTAAAGGAGCACCTCTGCGATTGCATCGCCGGTCAGCTTGATGTGTACCTCAGACCGGGTGAAGCCAAAGCTAGCGTTCTTAAGAGAATATTCGATCGGTGACTTGAAAGATGATTTATTACTTACTTATTTATCTGCCCCAGATGCTTTTTTCTCGCTATTTTCGCAGATTCGCATTGCACTTTAGGGCATGCCTCCCAGGAAAGGAACCCTTAACGGAACTATTCTCCCCGAAGATGTTTCTTACTAACCATGTAATATAACATAACTAGTTGGGCACTTGTCCGATAAAGCAATTATGACCCCGACGCCTTTGTCTCCATGCATGCCCCGGTTCTTTTATAACCGTAAGGGTATTCGGACACACTCCGACTGTTGGGTCCCGAGGTTGAAGCGGCGCGTCCACAAAGACAAACGATCTACAATCCGCCTAGAAGGCATTTTACATGTCATTTCAAATTACATCGTCAAACCGACCGATTGTACTCCTCCTCAATCCCATCTAACAGCTGTCTAATTTACATCTGTTGGGAATATTTCATGGCCAGTTCTACTTGGCCGTACATCAAGCTCACAGGGATCTCCTTCCCATCAGGCCCCGCAGGTCCTACCTCGGCCATGTGGTTTGGGTCAGCCTTCGGGTAACGTGTCTTCACCATGGCCCAGGCCTCCCTGGCGCCCTGACGGCAGGCCGATATCTTCCACAAACGGAGGCGCCGCGTGCTCCTCAAGCTTCTCAAGAAGCTCACCAAGGCCCTCGGGTAGGGAGACGGATGGCCATAAAGCATGAACGACGCCACTCATCGCTTTGCCTAACATGTTCGAGCAATTGCACCAGCTCGGGAAGTTGGTCACCCGTTGACCTGTGCATTTCCTCCATGAGGCGACTGTGAGCACACCTAAAGACATATTTCACAATCGACTTCCTCGCCAATTCTTCTTTTCAAAGGAATTTGTTCAAGCACTTACTATAAATGCCGCCATGGCACCGATTCTCCTTCACGGAGCTGCATAGCTGGGCCCGAACACCTTTCAGCTCTTCTCCTCGCTGGGTGTGGGCATCTTGAGCTTGTTTCTCCCTGCTGCACCTTCATAAGCACCTCTCGCGGCCTTTAGCCGACGCAGAGCTGTTGCTTGTCCGGATCTAGTCCGCCCTCTGCAATGTTATTGTCAGATTCACGCCGCACTTTGTTAAATAATTATCTTTTCAAAGTACGCCTTACCACCGGGGGTCTCTGTCTCCCCTTGTGGCGGCCAAGTCTTGCCTCAAGTTGGGCCTTGCACTCTTGGAGCTCCCGGGACAGATGGGTATTCTTCTCCGTAGATCCTCAAGATAATAATTGATCCTTAAATCAGTTATTTCAACTATTTTAAGTCTCGGGGGCTACTGGCATATATAACTATTAAAATTACTCACCCGTATGTCTTTCACATACTGCTACGTGGCTTTGGTTAACCCATCTTGAGCGGCACGGAGGTGCGCGCTTGTAACACCCCGGATGTAACTTTCCATATTTGTAACTCCAACTCTTGCCATTTTCGGCATTGTGATATGATATTCCCTCCGTGGTTGGGTTTTTCTTCATTTTTTGCATTTTGTCCATGTCATTCATTTCATATCATGTCATCATGTGCATCTCATTTGCATACGTGTTCGTCTCATGATTCCGAGCATTTTCCCCGTTGTCCGTTTTGCAATCCGGCACTCCTATGTCCCCCGCTGTCCCCTTTTACGTTTTTCCGTGAGCGGGTACTAAACTTTCTCGGAATGGACCGAGGTTTGTCAAATGGCCTTGGTACACCACTGGTAGACCACCTGTCAAGTTTCGGGTCATTTGGAGCTCGTTTGGTACTCCAACGGTTAACCGCACTCTCGCAAAGGCCTCTTTTAAGTTGCAGCCCAACACCCCTCCAAAACAGCCCAATAACCCATCTAAGTCACTTCCATGCTCTCCGTCGTCGGACCACGATCGTGTGGGCGAAAACCGCACCTCATTTGGACACTCCTAGCTCCCTCTACTTATAAATATGCCTCCTCCCCCGAAATCCCGGATCAATTCCCCCTAACCCTAGCAAAATTCCCCCTCCGCGCCGCCGGACACGTCCGGGCGAGCTGGACACGCCCGCCCGCCCGCCCGGACGAATCGCGGGCTGCCACGTGGCGCCACACGCCGCCGAGTCTGCAAGGGTCCCTCCCGCCCAGCCGCCCGGCCGCCGCCGCCCAGCGCCGCCCGCCGCCGCCTCCCGCGTCGCCTCGGCGCCGGCAGCCGCCGCCACCGGGAGTCGCCGCCCCGCCGGCCGCCCTCGCCGCCGCGCCTCCCGCCGCCGCGCCCGCCGGCCCCCCCTCCTCCGGCCCCGGGCCTCGTCCTCCGGCCTCCTTCCTCCCTCCTCCGGCGAGCCGCCGCCGGCCACATTGACTCGTGCGCCGGATCTGGATCGGGATCCACCGGGAGGTTGACTTTCCCCTCCCCCGATTTCATCTAAGTTTTTATTCTGTCAGTATTTTGTTGCATCTTCAACGCATCATAACTTTGCACCCGTGGCTCCGTTTTGGGCGTGTAGCATACCGAATTGTTCGGCTCGAAGAGTAGATCATTTCATTCCATTGCATCATTTACATTCGAGCTCATCTTGATGCCCGAAATCCTGTTGGAAGAGGGCTATGTGATGTTAGTTTCTGTTTCTTAACAGAACATGCACTTTTGTCATTTTTGCCATGATTGATGTGTGCATCCTATGAACTGGAGTCCTACATGTGTTTTGTAATATGCCATGCCATCTTTACATGGGTGTATGCCATGTATTTTTGTGATCTCTGTGGTGACTAGCACAAGCATGCAAACTTGGCTTCATGATGTTGCTGATTTCAGCCCCTGTTTTGCTGATATTTTTATGCCATGTTAACTTGATGCTACAGAGAGATCCATGCTTATTTTGAGATACTTCAGTAAGGATGTTTTGAACATATGGTTATGCTCTATCCATCCATGCGCTTGTTTGAAATTATGGAGTGCCATAGCTTGAGTCAATGGAGCTCTACTTTTGCTATAAAATGTTTCCTGGCAGATTGTTTACATGTTATTCAATTTTGCCAAGGTTGTTGTAGTTGATCCGTGTATGCTATGATGTTGTTCTTGCTATGTATAGCTTCTATGCCATGTCTTCTTGATGGATGTATCCTTAGTTTATCATGAAATGCTCTGTAGTGAGTGCATCGAGCTCGCGAAGGTGCCTACATAATTCTGTCAATGACATGCCCTGTTTCCTGAAATCTGTAACGAAACTTGCTATGTTTACGTGGGTGCAACCATATCTTCTGGTCCTTTTTGGCTTATTGTCAGTAAGGGACTTTTGTTCTATGCTTTGAGTAGATTCATTCCATGCCTTGTTTTTCTATTATAAATTCCTGTAGCATGTTGTTTGCTTGCTCTGAACATTGCTTCCTGATGCTGATTCTGCCATGTTCAGTAATTTCTCCAAGTCTGTGAAGCTGATATATTTTGCACTTTTGCCATGCCTGTTTGGACCTGTTATGATGTGATTTAGCCGTAGCTCAGTGTTCATCTTTTGTCAAGCATCTTGAGTAGATCACTGCCATATGCTTTGTTGTTACGTTTGGGTGCAGTAGCTTAATTTCTTGTTGCTTGCTATGTGGCATCATGCTGTTAATGGCAGATTGGTGCCATTCTTGTTTTGCTTGTCATTTGCAAACCGTGCATCCGATTCCGGTGATCTTTATATCGATTTCAACCGAAATCATCTCACCTTTCCAGCGGCATACTTGGTTTGCCAAGTTGATGCCTGGTTCATCATTTTCCTTCCGGGGCACGCATACGCATTGCATATCACATCTCGCATATCATGCCATGTTTTGCATCATGTTGCTTGTGCATTGCACCGTGATTTATTGTGGTTCCATTGTTTGTGTTCTTGCTCGGGTAGAGCCGAGACGAGTACGTGAACGAGGAACCTGTTGAGAACGCTTACGAGGATCAAGCTTTCGACAACTCGAGAACCTTGCGTGCAAGATGACCATACCCTCGAAATCACTTCTATCTTTGCTTGCTAGATGCTCGCTTTTTGCTATGCCTATGCTACGATGCCTATCACTTGCTTATCATGCCTCCCATATTGCCATGTCAAACCCCTAACCATCCTTTCCTAGCAAACCGTTGATTGGCTATGCTACCGCTTTGCTCAAATTTCTCTTATAGCGCTGCTAGTTGCAATTGAAGATGAAGTTTGTTCCTTGTTGAACATGGAGATGTTGTTCCTTGTTGGAACATGTTTACTTGTTGGGATATCACAATATCTATTGTTTAATTAATGCATCTATATACTTGGTAAAGGGTGGAAGACTCGGCCTTATGCCCGTGTTTTGTTCCACTCTTGCTGCCCTAGTTTCCGTCATACTGGTGTTATGTTCCTTGATTTCGCATTCTTACACGGTTGGGTGATTTATGGGACCCCTTGATAGTTCGCTTTGAATAAGACTCGCCCAAAGAAGGCCCAACTTTGGTTTTACCATTTGCCACCTAAGCCTTTTTTCCCGGGTTTTCGCGAGTCGAGGGTCATCTTTATTTTAACCCCTCGACCAAAGCTCCTTCGAGTGCTGGTCCTAACTAGAGCCCTGCAGTAGCCCCTCAAGGAAACTTGAGGTCTGGTTTTAGTTGTATGGACTGCTCATCCGGATGTGCCCCGAGAACGAGATATGTGCAGCTCCTATCGGGATTTGTCGGCACAATCGGGCGGCTTTGCTGGTCTTGTTTTATTGTCGTCGAAATGTCTTGTAGTCCGGATTCCGAGATCGATCGGGTCTTCCCAGAGAAGGAATATCCTTCGTTGACCGTGAGAGCTTATAATGGGCTAAGTTGGGACACCCTGCAGGTATTATCTTTCAAAGCCGTGCTCATGGTTATGAGGCAGATGGGAATTTGTTAATGTCCGGTTGGAGAAAACCCGGTTGACCTTAATTAAAATACACATCAACCGCGTGGTAACCGTGATGGTCTCTTCTTGGCGGAGTTCGGGAAGTGAACACGGTGTTGGAGTAATGTTTTACGAAGTAGTTCAGATCACTTCTTGATCGCTACTAGCTTCACGACCGCGCCTTGCTTCTCTTCTCGCTCTCTTTTGCGAATGTAGCCACCATATATGCTAGTCGCTGCTGCAGCTCCACCTCACAACTCTGTCCTTCCTATAAGCTTAAATAGTCTTGATCTCGCGGTGTGAGATTGCTGAGTCCCGTGACTCACAGATTCTACCAAAACAGTTGCAGTGTGCGACGATGCCAAGCAGGTGACGAACCGAGCTCAAGTGGGAGTTCGACGAGGAACGTGGTCGTTATTATGTGTCTTTTCCTGATGATCGATGAGTGGAGCCAGCTTGGGACGATCGGGGATCCGTAGAATTTGGGGTAGTCTTCTTTTATTTTGGTTCCGTAGTCGGACCTTGAGTGTAATCTGGATGATGGATGTTTATTTATGTATTGTGTGAAGTGGCGACTATAAGCCAACTATGTATCTCTCTTTCCCTTATGTATTACATGGGTTGTGTGAAGATTACCTCACTTGCGACATTGCCTTCAATGTGGTTATGCCTCTAAGTCGTGCTTCGACACGTGGGAGATATAGCGGCATCGAGGGTGTTACAGAGTTTCCCGCATCAAAGGCATTTAACGCCTCCGGGGAGAAACACGCGTCACGAAGAACTGTCCGGCGACACCTGTGATTCATGGCGTTCTCCACCTCGCACTGGTGGCGGACAGCTGTCAAGGCATCCTCCGTCGGAGGAGCGTCCGGCTCATGCCTTGTATTCGCCTCCCCTCCCGGACCATGCGTTGGAGCATGGCTGGCGGAGGCTTGATTGGCAACCTCTCCGGACACTATCCGGAGAGCGCTCTTTCTGGAAAAGTTATGAGCATTAATATACCTCCTGGGGATCCTTCCCTTAAAAATAACGGTGCTCCATACCGTTGCGGCGATGTTTCGGTTCGCATCGCACTCCTCTTCCGCCTGCTGGGCCGGACTGACCCTTGTTGGTCGGCCGCCGCGGTTTGGCTTCCGCCTTAAAGGCACCTCTCGCGATGCACCATCCGTATGGGATGGTCGAATTGAGCGCGATCAAATGATGGTGTCAAGACCTCGGTCAGAGTCACCGGGAGGCCGAAACAAACCGGGTAGTCACCGTAATGGCGACTAGGGCATTGTCTATGCTACGCTGGTGGAACACCCGTCAATCAGCTCCACCTTTATGTCCGGATCCTCTCGAGGTCGGATCAAGGGATCGCTCCGGATCCTCGGGTTGTGGAGTTAGGCTTCAGATGCCCTCCACGCCCCGGCGCAGCTCTGCGCCGAAATCACAGAGTAAGATACTTGACTTTAAAAGTATGGATTGGGTAGATGAACATCCGCTACCCAGCTCCGAGGGTTATTCATAGAAAATCCATTCAACGGATTCGTGCGGAGGAAGTCCTCCTCCTCTCCTTGTACAAGCGGACAGGATCTTTGCCGATCGGCTGCCGAGCCTGTCCTTTATGCCATGACGGGTGGCGCCATCTTCCCGCTGAAATCCCACATAGGGTGGCTCTATATTGGAGTGGCTGCACCCTCGCATAATGCATGTGGCCATGACTCCAATCATGGTCAATCCGGAGTGGGCCAAGAACCTAATCCGCCCATCGATAATGGACGCCCTATCATCTTCCCGCTGAGGGCTCATGGGCGCCAACTCAGCGCGCTTTCTTCAAGGGAGCATTGTTGAACTCGGGAGGCCGATCCAACTGGATCCGCAGAGGGGCGCCTCCATGTAGAACCATTCCAAGGCCAGTCTTGGACGCCTTCTTCGGGTGCCGAATAGATATCCGTCCCAGCGATGCGCCATATTTCGCCCGCCCATTTGATATATCGACCCCTCATGAGAACGGGGTACGAGACAAAACAATCTCTTCCACAAATAAGCAAAAATGGGGCGCGATGCCCAAGAACAGCTCGCAAGAAGAGCTACGGCCCGCGATGTGCAAAATGGAGGCGGGCGTGAGGTGGTGAAGCTGAGTCCGAGAACTCTAGGAGCCCCAAGAAACGGATGTATGGGAAACCGAGTCCCCTTATTAGATAGGGACAAAGCATACCTGCTCCCCTTTGAAGGGTTGGGGCGCTCTCCGCTTTTCCACCCTTGTAGGTGGCTAGTCCGCTCGAACCGAACCATGAAAGCTGGGGAAGATATCCTCGGTTTGGAGTGCCACTAGCTCGCTGTGGAATCGAGCATCTCCCCAATCTCCGGCTTAGGGCTGGGAGCGCGAGAGGAGGAGCCGCGTCGGCTATCCATGATGGAATGGATTTTGTCGAGGCGCTCTGATGAGAACTTGCGGATGGAGGATGGTGTGAGCTGGATCTAGATCCTCGCCTCTTTATAGGCGGCTTGCTCGCACGGCTAGGGGGTAAATGTAAAAATACCCCGCCTTTCGCATTCGTCACGACACGTGGAAGAAGGCCATTATTGGGCGAGAAGCCAAGGAGCGCAACATTTATAAGGAAGCCGACACTATTCGACGGAACATGAAGTTTGAAGGAGAACCCGCTTTGCAACGCCGAAGACAATATACGCGCCCGGACTCGTAAATCGCTGAAGCCCGGTTCGGGGCTACTGAGGAGTTCCGGACTAGGGGTGTCCGGATAGCGAACTATCATCATCGGCCGACTCCAAGACTATGAAGATAGAAGATTGAAGACTTCGTCCCGTGTCCGGATGGGACTTTCCTTGGCGTGGAAGGCAAGCTTACGATACGGATATGTAGATCTCCTACCTTTGTAACCGACTTTGTGTAACCCTAGCCCTCTCCGGTGCCTATATAAACCGGATGGCTTTAGTCCATAGGAAAAACAACAATCATACCATAGGCTAGCTTCTAGGGTTTAGCCTCTTTGATCTCGTGGTAGATCCACTCTTGTAACACACATCATCAATATTAATCAAGCAGGACGTAGGGTTTTACCTCCATCAAGAGGGCCCGAACCTGGGTAAAACATCGTGTCCCTTGTCTCCTGTTACCATCCGCCTAGATGCACAGTTCGGGACCCCCTACCCGAGATCCGCCGGTTTTGACACCGACACCGACCGCACATGATCTGCCAGATGAGCGGCCGTTTCGACCCAAGTCGGGTGAGCACCAAGGAGATGCCTCATGATGAGGTATCTTACATGGTGAACTACATCTCCAACTGCAAGCTCACCGAGGAATGGCGGTATGGCAAGGAGCCGTACTCTCGCGCCAATCCTCCGCCTACGGTAAGTTTCCGTTATTTTCTTCTTCTCTTGTTGTTGGGTTCATAATGGCCGACTCTTGACCAGCCGGCTTGTTTTTAGCAGAGCCCCCTTCTTCGACCGGCGGCCGGAGCCGTGGGGCTGGAGCGCCAGTTCATGCCCGACCGCACGGCGGACGACTTTGACGATCCAGACTTGGGGGCGGCCGCCCTGGATGACGACGTCGTAGGAGGAGGCGGTGAGGCAGGCGGCCCCGAGCTCGGAGCCGGCTTCGGGGACTGGCCGGATGGCGACGAGGCTGAAGTTATTCCGCGTCGTCAGCCGATGTCCGATCGTCAAGGCGCGGGACCATCTGCCGCGCCAGCTGCTCGTGGCGGCGCGCAGAAACGCCGGGCCGCGCCGACTCTCTTTGGCAGTCGGCCGAAGAAGCCCAGGGGTTCTACAGCGGCGACCAAGCGGGACGAGGCGGCCGCGAAGGCGGCCCGCTTCCGCAAGTGGTGAAGCAGCCGCAGGCGGTTTCGGCGTAAGTGTTGAATATCTCACGCCTTTCTTTTTTCTCTTCGGTTGATATTCTTCTAAGCCTTTTTCTTGATTTGTCAATCAGGGCACCGCTTTCCCTCGAGCGGGTCCCTGCCGCCTCCATAGTTGGAGCGGCGGGTGGGGGGGGGGGGTCTGCGAGCTCTCGAGTGGATCCCCGCGCCGATCTCCTGGAGGCGACGGAGCGGAACGCGCGGGAGGCGCGAGAGGAGCGGGAGGCGGAGGAGCGGAGGGCGGCTCGGGAGGCGACAGAGAAGTCGGCCGAGGCGCAAGCTGACGTGGCGGCCAACGCTCAGGCGGAGGCCCCGCGCAATCAGCCTCCGCAGCTCATCATCCCCCTTCGCACCATGGTCCCCGACATCCCAGTGCCTCCGTCGGAGGAAGCCCGCCGCGACCGCCCGGTGATGGAGAGGGAGGAGGGCAACGTAATCGTCCTGGAGGGGGAGGCGACACAGTCGGCGCCGACTGGAACAGGCCAAGGCGGCCGGCCTGTCGTGCCGCCTGAGCAGCCAGCTGGAGGCGAGCCGACTACGGGGGCAGATCTTGTGGTCCTGTCACCGTCTCGTCGGTGCGCGGGGGAGGCGACTTCAGCGCCGGAGCCATAGAAAGCCGCGGGCACCAGCTCGTCGACTCAGGATCTGGAGGAGGCCAGCGCCAGCTCGTCTGAGTGGACAGCCGGCGGTGGGACGTCCGAGCTGAACGTGGCAGCGCAGGAGGTCCGGAGCCGGCTTCAGGCCCAGGCCGCCTCGTTGAAGCGGTACACTCAAGAGTTCCTCATGACGCGGACGGTCATTCGGGTGAGTCCTCCCGCTTTTGGTTGATTGCTTCTTGATTTCTTCCGTGGGGGCGCGTGAGCGCACCCACTGGGTGTAGTCGCCGAGTTCCGAGCCGGCTGCTGAGCAGGCGGCTTGGAACTTCTTAGTAAACTTCGATTTTGGCCTTGTTCTTATTCGCACCTCGGTCCTATTTGCAGGAATATCACAATCTCCTCAAGACGATCGCTTTCAACTCCTGTGCCCGTGAGATGAGCCAAGACCACTGATCCGACTAAGAGCCGAGTAAGTGCTTCATTTTTATCTCACGTGGGCCGTCGACCCACCGGGTGTAGTCCCCGAGATTCGGGCCGACTGCTGAGCAGTCGGGTTGGATCTTTCCTGACGACTTCTTTCTTATTGTTTTTTTTCTTCTTCTTCATATTTGCAGGGGCCAATGCCGACTTGAGGGAGCAGCTGGGCGGGGTCCAGACCACCCTTTGCGCCAAGGAAACCGAGTGCACCGCCTTGGCTCAGGAGCGTGATCGCCTGGCCAAGAAACTGGCCGACCAGGAGGAGAGCCATAAGGCGGCCCTGAAGACGGCACAGGACAGCGAGGCTGCCCTCAAAGCCGAATATGAGACCGAGGCGGCAGGCTGGGCTGAGGCGAAGCAAGTGCTGAGCGAAGGCTACGGACGGGTTGAGGATTTGATCGACGGTAGGCCGCCTTCCTCTTCGTCCCTTTGCTTGCCCTTTGTCATCTGATTTATCTTCTGACTCTGTGCTACTCCTTTCTTCTTTGTGCATATTACTTTCCCGGTTACTCCGTTGCCACCAGCCAAGCCATCGAGGCCCATCGCGATGCACGACGGCAAGCAGGGTTCGAGATCGCACCGGATGCCAGCCGGTCACTTGAGGAGCAGCTTCTGGCGATTCAAGCTCGTCTGCAGCCGGCACACCGCATGCTCCGCCGTCTTCAAGATGTCGGGCGCAGTCTTTGTCCGCCTCGCCGGGCGAGGCGGTTCCGCACCCCGATCGGACTGCCGACCGGGCCGGAGGTTGCACGGCGGTTCGAGGCCCGGAAGGCTTTACGGCTCGTCCCAAGACCAAAGGGCGCTGGAGTTCGTCCGAGCCTGGTATCCTGGGCAGGAGGCCGACGAAGAGCTGGTGGCGGTGCGGCCGGCTATCATCCGGCACGCCTCGGTGATCGCCGATTATACCGACACCAGCGTCTTTGCCCCTGAGGTAAATGACGACGGCGTCGCTTAGCCGGAGGAGTGGCTCGGGCTGAACCCGGCAGGAGGTGAACACTCAGTGGAGGAGATCGCTTCCAGCGACAAGGGCGAAGAGGACGAG
The DNA here is from genome assembly GCA_021605205.1 of Aegilops longissima. Classification (NCBI taxonomy): domain Eukaryota; kingdom Viridiplantae; phylum Streptophyta; class Magnoliopsida; order Poales; family Poaceae; genus Aegilops; species Aegilops longissima. The sequence continues at coordinate 516,973,791 of CM038679.1, forward strand.
GGGGAGGATGGCGAAGACACCGTGCCAGAGGGCGAAGTGACCAGCCAACCTCAGCCTGATCGTGCCTCCAGCAACGAGGCGTGCTGCCTGCCAGAGGTGATGATCATGCCGAGACTCGCTAGCCGGCGACTCCTCCAGCCGGCACTGCGTCTCCACCAACCTGCCCGACTCGCCTGTGGCTCCCTTGGCCATATCCGCCGTCTTTACTTTCCCGCTCGTTACTCTTTTGAACAACTTTTATTAAATTTGCGCAGTTCCACCCACTGGGGGTGTATTCAAACTATGTTGAATGCTGGCCTTTCGAAGGCCTTTTGTGTAAATATAATCATGCATGTGTTTGGCTTCCATTCATGTTTGCTTTTCATCCTTTTGGCTGTTTCTTTGCCAGCTTTTCCTTGTCGCCGCCTTCCCAAATGGACACCGCTCTGCAATTGTGGCTTGGGAAGAGCTTGGACATTTTGGGAAGGCAAGTACTCGAGCTTTCTTAGATTGTAGCAAGGAGAGTGGGAAGCCGGCCAGCCGGCTGCTCTGACAGCCGGTCGGCGGGGTGGGAAGCCAGCTTGTGTTATATAAGTTCGTTAGTCCTTAGCCGTTTTTCATGTGGGCATCCTTTCCTGCCTTTGGCTCTTGCCAGTCGGACAGCCGATTCTTCGAGCTGCGGCTTTCAATAAGAGAGGGCTTGGGTGCCGACACACTACTTGTCTGACTGCAGGTAGAACTTGAATATAACTCATATGGCAAGTCCCGGGCCGATTGGGTCGAACCGGTGTCGACGAGAAAAATGAATGTAGTAACATAATCATAGGCATGATACTCATCATTCATAGATAAAAGAGGGTAGTCCCCGAGAGTTCCTCGGGGGGCCCGTTGTCTCATACTTAATACAAAAAAGGTAGCGTGGTACATACTACATTTTAACTGTAAAATCTTCGAAGGAGATTGGCGTTCCATGGTCGTTCTGACTCCTTGCTGAAATCATCTCTCTTGCGTGCCTTCGGCTTCTGCGCGTCGATCAGGTAGTAGGAGTCGTTGCCTAGTGCTCTGCTGATGACGAAGGGGCCTTCCTAAGGGGCCGAGAGCTTGTGCTGGCCGGCTGTTCGCTGGATCAGCCGGAGCACAAGGTCACCCTCTTGGAAGGATCTTGGCTTGACCTTCCAAATGTGGTAGAAGGGCGCAAACCCCGCTGGTAGATGGCGGACTGGCCGAGGGCTAACAGCCGGCCTTCTTCCAAAGAGGTCGACGCTATCTTCTCGTGCTTCCTTGGCCTCCGCCTCCGTGTACATGGTGACCATGTAACGCCTCGATGCGGCTATATCTCCCACGTGTCGTCGGCACGACTTAGAGGCATAACCGCATTGAAAGCAATGTCGCAAGTGAGGTAATCTTCACACAACCCATGTAATACATAAGGAAAGAGATACATAGTTGGCTTACAATGCCACTTCACACAATACATAAATAAACATCCATCATCCAGATTACACTCAAGGTCCGACTACGGAACCAAAATAAAAGAAGATACCCCAAATGCTACACAGATCCCCGATCGCCCCAACTGGGCTCCACTATCGATCATCGTGAAAAGACACATAGTAACGACCACGCCCTCGTCGAACTCCCACTTGAGCTCGGGTGCGCCACTTGCACCGCATCGCCGGCACTGCAACTGTTTTGGTAGAATCTGTGAGTCACGGGACTCAGCAATCTCACACCATGCGAGATCAAGACTATTTAAGCTTATAGGAAGGACAGAGTTGTGAGGTGGAGCTGCAGCAGTTTACTAGCATATATGGTGGCTACATTCGCAAAAGAGAGCGAGAAGAGAAGCAAGGCACGGTCGTGAAGCTAGTAGCGATCAAGAAGTGATCCTGAACTACTTACGCCAAACATAACTCCAACACCGTGTTCATTCCCTGACTCGCCGAGAAGAGACCATCACGGTTACACACGCGTTGATGTATTTTAATTAAGGTCAACTTCGGTTTTCTACAACCGACATTAACAAATTCCCATCTGCCTCATAACCGCGGGCACGGCTTTCAAAGATAATACCGCAGGGTGTCCCAACTTAGCCCATTATAAGCTCTCACGGTCAACGAAGGATATTCCTTCTACCGAAGACCCGATCAGTCTCGAATCCCGGACTACAAGACATTTCGACAAAGAATAAAACAAGACCAGCAAAGCCACCGACAGTGCCGACAAATCCCGATAGGAGCTGCACATATCTCGCTCGTGGCACATCCGGATGAGACTAGCTACGAGTAAAACCAAGCCTCGAGTTTCCCGTGATGGCCCCAAGCAGTAGCTCATTGGCCAGCACTCAAGGAGCACCGGTCCGGGGTTAATAAAGATGACCCTCGGCTCGCGAAACCCGGGAAAAAGGCTTAGGTGGCAAATGGTAAAACCAAAGTTGGGCCTTGCCGGAGGAGTCTTATTCAAAGCGAACTGTCAAGGGGTCCCATAAATCACCCAACCGTAAGGAACGCTAAATCAAGGAACATAACACCGTATGACGGAAACTAGGTGGCAAGAGTGGAACAAAACACTGCATAAGGCCGAGCCTTCCACCCTTTACCAAGTATATAGATGCATTAATTAAACAATAGATATTGTGATATCCCAACAAGTAAACATGTTCCAACAAGGAACAACATCTCCATGTTCCAACAAGGAACAAACTTCATCTTCACCGCAACTAGCAACGCTATAAGAGGGCTGAGCAAAGCGGTAACATAGCCAATCAACGGTTTGCTAGGAAAGGATGGTTAGGGTTTGACATGGCAATATGGGAGGCATGATAAGCAAGTGATAGGCATCGTAGCATAGGCATAGCAAAAGAGCGAGCATCTAGCAAGCAAAGATAGAAGTGATTTCGAGGGTATGGTCATCTTGCTCGCAAGGTTCTCGAGTTGTCGAAAGCTTGATCCTCGTAAGCGTTTCTCAACAGGTTCCTCGCTCACGCACTCGCCTCCCGCTCTACCCAAAGCAAGAACACAAACAAAGGAACCACAATAAATCACGTGCAATGCACAAACAACATGATGCAATACATGGCATGATATGCGAGATGTGATATGCAATGCATATGCGCGTTCGAAGGAAAATGATGAACCAGGCATCAACTTGGCAAACCAAGTATGCCGCTGAAAGGTGAGATGATTTCGCTGAAATCGATATAAAGATCACCGAATCGGATGCACGGTTTGCAAATGACAAGCAAAACAAGAATGGCACAAATCTGCCATTAACAAAGATGATGCCACTTAGCAAGCAACAAGAAATTAAGCTACTGCACCCAAACGTAATAACAAAGCATATGGCAGTGATCAACTCAAGATGCTTGACAAAAGATGAACACTGAGCTACGGCTAAATCACATCATAACAGGTCCAAACAATCATGGCAAAAGTGCAAAATATATCAGCTTCACAGACTTAGAGAAATTACTGAACATGGCAGAATCTGCATGAGGAAGCAATGTTCAGAGCAAGCAAACAACATGCTACAGGAATTTATAATAGCAAAACAAGGCATGTCATGAATCTACTCAAAGCATAGAACAAAAGTCCCTTACTGACCATGAGCCAAAAAGGATAAGAAATGTAATAAACACCCATGTCAATATAGCAAGTTTCATAATGATTCAAGAACAGGCATGACAAAAACAGATAACAAGTAGGCATGTTCGCGAGCTCGATGCACTCACTACAGAGCATTACATGATAAACTAAGCATACATCCATCAAGAAGACATGGCATAGAAGCTATACATGGCAAGAACAACATCATAGCATACACGGATCAACTACAACAACCTTGGCAAAATTGAATAACATGTAAACAATCTGCCAGGAAACATTTTATAGCAAAAGTAGAGCTCGATTGACTCAAGCTATGGCACTCCATAATTGCAAAAAAGGGCATGGATGGATAGAGCATAACCATATGTTCAAAACATCCTTACTGAAGTATCTCAAAATATGCATGGATCTCTCTAGCATCAAGTTAACATGGCATAAAAATATCAAGAAAACAGGGCTGAAATCAGAACATCATGAAGCCTAGTTTGCATGCTTGTGCTAGTCACCACAGAGATCACAAAATACATGGCATACACCCCTGTAAAGATGGCATGGCATATTACAAAACACATGTAGGACTCAAGTTCATAGGGTGCACACATCAATCATGGCAAAAATAACAAAAGTGCATGTTCTGTTAAGAAACTGAAACTAACATCACATAGCCCTCTTCTAACAGCATTTCGGGCATCAATATGAGCTTAAATGAAAATGATGCAATGTATTGAAATGATGTACTCATCGAGGCGAACAATTCGGTATGCTACACGCCCAAAATGGAGCCACAGGTGCAAAGTTATGGCATGATGAAAATGCAACAAAATTATCATAGAGTAAAGACTTAGAGGATTTCGGGGCTCGGGGAAAGTCAACCGTCTCGATCGGATCTAGATCCGGCTCGGGCTGCGCGCGGGTCGAGGCGGCCGGCGGTGGCTCGAGGTTTGCCGGCCGGAGTTGGGGCCGGGGAGGAGAGGAGAGGCCGGGGCGAGGCCCGGTGGCGAGCGGCGCATGGAGGCGCGCGACGGCGCGGCAGCCGGCGGAGGCCGAGGCGGCGGGCGCGCCGGGGACGGCCGGGCGTGGCCGACGGGCTGGCGCGGAGGCGGGCGGCGGCCGCCGGGTCGCGGAGCGGAGACGGGCGCGGGGCGCTGGCCGGGAGGGCTCGCCTGGGCCCGGGCGGGCGGCGGCGCTGGCGAGGTGGGGCGCGCCACGGATTTGCCCCGGATTACGGGCGGCGGCGGACGGACACGCCCGCCATCCGGATTTCGCCCGCGCGCGGAGAGCGATTTTTCTAGGGTTTGCCCGAGAATTTGGAGGGGAGGCATATATATAGGTAGAGGGAGCTAGGAGGTCCAAATGAGGTGCGGTTACCACACGATCGTGATCCGACGACGGAGAGCATGGAAGTGACTTAGATGGGTTATTGGGCTGTTTTGAAGGGTGTTGGGCTGCAACTTAAAAGAGGCCTTTGCGAGAGTGCGTTAACTGCTGAGTACCAAACGAGCTCCAAATGACCCGAAACTTGACAGTGGTCTACCGGTGGTATACCAAGGCCACTTGACAAACCTCGTCCATTCGAGAAAGTTTAGTACCCGCCACGGAAAAATGTAAAAGGGGACGCCGGGGACATAGGAGTGCCGGATTGCAAAACGGACAACGGGAAAATGCTCGAATCATGAGACGAACACATATGCAAATGAGATGCACATGATGACATGATATGAAATGCATGACATGGACAAAATGCAAAATGAAGAAAACCCAACCACGGAGGGAATATCATATCACAATGCCGAAAATGGCAAGAGTTGGAGTTACAAATATGGAAAGTTACATCCGGGTGTTACAACACTCCACCACTACAAGAGGATCTCGCCCCAGATCTAGGACTGAAAGAACTCCGGATATTCGAACGGAGGTGATCCTCGCGCCCTGTGTGGCTTCTCGGTCGAATGGTGTGACCACTTCACTTTCAGGAATTTGATTGACTTGTTGCGTAGTCTTGCGCCGGTTTCTTCAAGAATAGCAACGGGTGCTCATGATAAGAGAGATCTTCTTGGAGGTCAATTTCTTCAAGTTGATAGTGCGCCAGAGTCTTGAAGCACTTGGCGGTTGTGACACATGAAACACATCGCACGCTCGCGGGTTGGACGGAAGCTCGTTGATAGGCAGATCGCCTTTTGCCAATGATCTTGAAAGGACCCACGATCTAGGGGCAAGCTTCCTTTGATACCGGGTTACGAGTGCCTTTCATTGAGAGACGCGAGGTAGACATGGTCTCCGATTTCAAAAGCCACATCACGGTGCTTGTCATCATAATAGCTCTTCCGCGCGATTATGCGGCTTTGAGATTCTCACGAATGACTTTGCACATTTCTTCGCTTCGTGATCAAGTCGCTGCAAGAAGTTGGCGCTCACCTGCTCTCGACCAATTGAGAGGAGTACGCACTTTCTCGCCATAGAGAATTTCGAATGGGGCCTTGCCCAACTCGCTTGGAAGCTGTTGTTGTAGGAGAACTCGCATATGGAAGACAATCTTCCCACTTCATACCAAGGAAATGACACAAGCCCCGAGCATATCTTCAAGGATTTGATTGACTCGCCGACTTGGCCACTTGTTTGAGGATGGAAAGCTCAGTGAAACGAATGTTGGTGCCCATGGCCTTCTCAAAAGAATCCCAAAACTTGAGGTAAAGATGCTGCCACGGTCAAGAGATCACTTGTGGAATGCCGCAAGGAGACAATCGAGGTGTATAGCTCGCCAACCGAGCTGCTGTGATAGATTCTTTGATAGGAAGAAAATGAGCCACTTTAGTAAGCTTGTCAATGACAACGAAGATAGCATCATTTCCACGCTTGGACTTTGGAAATCCAGTCACGAAGTCCATTTCGATATGATCAAACTTCCATTCGAATAGCAAGAGGTTGGAGGAGACCAGCTGGTCGTTGGTGTTCGCTTTCACTCTTCCGCAGACATCACATTCATTCACGAATTGAGCAATTTCGCGCTTCATTCGAGTCCACCAATATGACTGCTTGAGGTCATGGTACATCTTCGCATTTCCGTGATGAATGGATAGAAGCGAATTGTGTGCCTCGCTCATAATGACTTTACGAGATCACCCTTAGGAACCACAATCCGTCCTCAAGAAAAGAGTATCTTTGTCATCAATGTGGAAGCACTTGTACTTGAAATGCCCTTGTCGATACCACGCTTCACCTTTTTCACCATGGTATCCAGGAGTTGAGCCTCACGAATTTGATCTTCCAAAGTAGGAGAGACTATGAGGTTGGCAAGAAAGCCTTGAGGAACAACTTGAAGATTCAGCTTATGGAAAGCTTCACATAGATCCGTTGAAGGGCTTGAGGATTAAACTGTTGCAGAAGCCTTCCTGCTCAAAGCATCTGCAATCACATTGGCCTTGCCCGAGTATATTCAATACTTGGGTTGTACTCTTGAATCATTTTGACCCATCGAGTTTGCTCGAGGTTGAGGTTGGGTTGAGTGAAGATATACTTGAGGCTCTTGTGATCGGTGAAAATGTCCACTTTCCTTCCCAACAAGAGATGTCTCCATGTTATCAATGCATGGACAATCGCCGCCAACTCAAGATCGTGAGTGGGGTAGTTCTTTTCGTTGGGCTTCAAATGACGAGAGGTATAGGCCACAACTCTCTCTCTTGCATTAACACAGACCGAGACCTTGAAGAGAAGCATCACGTAAAACTTCAATGGCTTGGATTCATCAGAGGAGTCAAGACATGAGCTGTGACGAGTTTCTCTTTGAGAGTATTGAAAGCAACGCCACACTCGTGAGACCGTATATACTTCACATGCTTCGAGGAGGTTGGAAAGAGGCTTTGCAATCTTAGAGAAGTTCTCAACGAATCTTCGCAATAGCTTGCAAGACCAAGAAAATCATGGAGCTGCTTGACATTCTCGAGGAGGTTCCCAATTCACAACTCAGACACCTTCTCGGATTAACAGCGATGCCCTTGGCGGAGATGATGTGACCAAGATAAAGCACTTCATCAAGCCAAAATTCACATTTGAAAACTTCAGATAGAATTGATGCTCTCTCGAGCTTGTCAAGCACCAATCGCAAATGTTTGGCATGATCCTTCTTATTCTTGGAGAAGACCAAAATATCATCAAGATAGACCAAGACGAATTCATTGGTGTAGGGGTTGAAGATGAAGTTCATCATTCGAGAGAATGTTGGAGGAGCATTGACAAGGCCGAAAGACATGACAGTATATTCATAAGAACCAAAGCTTGTTCTGAATGCTGTCTTGGGAATATCTTGTTCACGAATGCGAATTTGATGATAACCCATACGAAGGTCAAGCTTGAGAACACTTTAGCACCTTTGAGTTGCTCAAAAGCTCATTGATGTTGGGAAGTGGATACTTGTTCTTGATTGTCTTCTTATTCAATGGACGGTAATCGACGCAAAGTCGGTCCGCGCCATCCTTCTTCCGGACAAAAGAACACCACAACCCCAAGGAGATGAACTCGGTCCGATCAAACCCAGACGCTCTTGTTCATCGAGCTGCTTCTTCAATTCCTTCAGCTCATTAGGTCCAAGCTTGTATGGACGCTTGCAACGGGTTCAAGGCCGTGCTCAAGATCGATAACGAACTCAATCGCCGATGAGGAGGCATACCCGAAGCTCTTCCGAAAGACATCTTGGTACTCACAAACGATGGAATCGAGAGATAGCATCCAATTCGCCTCTTCTCATTGAGAGAAAACAACCAATGGTTTCATCACGAGCGCATAGATGATCACATCATTAGAAGAGTGAGTCAATTGAATTTCCCGCAGCACAATCAAGCTGAGCTTTGTGCCGAGAAAGCCACCCATCCCGAGAATAAGATCAATATCCGAGTCACCAAGGACAATTGGTTTAGCCAGAAATCTATAGTCGCCCATCTTGATACCGACATTCGAACCATAATGCTAGAGCTCAAACGCTTAGCCGGAGAAACAACTTGCATAGCTTTAGGTAATTCTCCGTGTCAAAATTGTGCTTCATGCAAAAGGATATGACATGAAAGAATGCGATGCACCAAGATCAAATAAGACTTTTGCAGAATATCATTAATCGAGAGATTACCCATTATCACATCAAGAGATTCCTCCGCTTGAGCTGCATTCATCATATTCACCTTGGCATGCTTTGGATTATGCTTGACCACCGCATTGCCGGAAGATCTCACAGAGGAGGAGGCGGAAGGCGCTTTGGTTGAAGCACTTGTTTGCATAGTGACCTTTCTCACGACATTTGTTGCAAGTCACCTCCGAGAGCGGACGGTGATAAGGAGCATTTGACCTTGGAGCTTGAGAATTAGACTTGTTCTCGATAGCTCTGGTTGGGTGGGTGGGAAGATCCACGACCACCTGAGTTCTTCTCACGATAAGGCCGACGGAACGGAGGAGGAGGAAGGTAGAACTTCTCGCTTAGCTGCCACTTGAGAGGAAGAAGAAGACTGAATCTGCATCCCTGATTCTCTTCTTAGAAGCCTCACATTTGAGCTGGGCAGCTTCTTGCTTCAAAGGCCATGTTGTAGAATTCATCATACTTTTCTCGCTCAAAAGCACGAGAGCTAATTGCAGATCTTCTCCGAGACCACCTCTGAATTGATAGATCATACTCTTTTCATCGTGGACGCCTTGCTTAGCGAAGCGAGCGAAGCTCGAACTGGATATTGTATTGATACACGTACATGTTGCCTTGCTTGAGATTGCGGAACTCCTCACGCTTGCTCTCAACAACACTTTTCGAATGTGGTGAGCTTTGAAGTCTCGTGAACTCATCCTGTAATGACACGACCTCCTCTCGAATCTTTGTATTGTCGGAACCACTCAGCAGCTTGGTCCTTGAGTTGAAACGAAGCAAACTTGACAAAGTCCTCGTGTCCGACATTGCTACATTCAAAATGTTTGCAGATGTCCACAAGCCAATCGTCGGCGCCTGTGGCCTCGGCACGTAAACCGAAAGACTTCGCTGATTAGCGAGGAACTGATTGAGGGTAGCAAAGTGCGGCTGGTTGTTGCCTTGACCTTGATTTCCTTGATTGCCTTGCCCTTGGGTACGCTTCTGCAAGAGTTGCAAAATCATCTCGAGCATTGGCATTGGTGGCTGCCATGATAGCTTGCCATGCCTCCGGAGGCGGAGGTGGAGGTGGAGGGTCTGACCGACTCCCATCATTGCGCTCCGGATTCGACGCTGCTATGGAGCCATCCTCAAGAGGGTGACATCCGTTAGCACTTTGATAGACAGATAGACAAGTTGAATCAACGGATAGAAATTGCAACATATAGTCTTCACAATAAACATTCAACAAGGATGAACGAATGAATTCCAAAAGCTAACATCACACGCCCATTAAGGTGAGAAGCCACTTGATTAAGGGTTGATGAAAAAATAACAAGGTACGATCGAACAAATAAGTGGTAAGGATTACCCAATCACAAACCAAATATCTCAAGGGAAGAAATGCTAAGAGCTACTTGAATCCCACCTATAAACTCCCAAACTTTCTGGTTATGCAATCTGGTGTTGGGGATACAGGGACACAAAATATATCACCCAAACTAACAATACCTAGATCCAGCTGTATCCATCCACAACACATAACCAAGAAACCTTCGAAATCGTGGTACTCGACCTTCAAAAGCATCCGTTATACGAAGTCATGGCAATACTCCCGAGCTCGCCCAAAGATCGGGTTATCGGGTTATCTCACCAACAACTGCATAAAAGAGATTTTCGATGTCGGCAAAGCTCAGTATTCCAGAATCTGCAACGATAAAATTGTGACGACAACACCCTGAGCTCAACTCCCGGACACCGCCACAACCCCTAAATGTCGAGGCACCAAGAACAATGTTCTCGCCACAAAACCATCGGAACGATTCCAAGATACCCGCGTGATCCTAAATTTTTTTAGTGAAATTTGAGGAGAGGAGAGTCAAAACTTCTACGTCAGAGACCTCACCAGAGCGATGAGGGACTGGGAGTAAAAAGAATCCTACTCCGATATATATAATCCTAAGACTCAAAACATTTTTGTTCTAGACTCAACAACGCCAAAGAAACAATCAAGCAGGGGCTCTTAAGTCGGGATGGCTCGACACCAACTTGTAACGCCTCGATGCGGCTATATCTCCCACGTGTCAAGCACGACTTAGAGGCATAACCGCATTGAAAGCAATGTCGCAAGTGAGGTAATCTTCACACAACCCATGTAATACATAAGGAAAGAGATACATAGTTGGCTTACAATGCCACTTCACACAATACATAAATAAACATCCATCATCCAGATTACACTCAAGGTCCGACTACGGAACCAAAATAAAAGAAGATACCCCAAATGCTACACAGATCCCCGATCGTCCCAACTGGGCTCCACTATCGATCATCGTGAAAGACACATAGTAACGACCACGCTCTCGTCGAACTCCCACTTGAGCTCGGCTAAGCCACCGTGACCGCATCATCGGCACCTGCAACTGTTTTGGTAGAATCTGTGAGTCACGGGACTCAGCAATCTCACACCCGCGAGATCAAGACTATTTAAGCTTATAGGAAGGACAGAGTTGTGAGGTGGAGCTGCAGCAGCGACTAGCATATATGGTGGCTACATTCGCAAAAGAGAGCGAGAAGAGAAGCAAGGCACGGTCGTGAAGCTAGTAGCGATCAAGAAGTGATCCCAAACTACTTACGCCAAACATAACTCCAACACCGTGTTCACTTCCGGACTCACCGAGAAGAGACCATCACGGTTACACACGCGTTGATGTATTTTAATTAAGGTCAACTTCGGTTTTCTACAACCGACATTAACAAATTCCCATCTGCCTCATAACCGCGGGCACGGCCAAAGATAATACCCTGCAGGGTGTCCCAACTTAGCCCATTATAAGCTCTCACGGTCAACGAAGGATATTCCTTCTACCGAAGACCCGATCAGCCTCGAATCCCGGACTACAAGACATTTCGACAAAGAATAAAACAAGACCAGCAAAGCCGCCGACAGCCGACAAACCCGATAGGAGCTGCACATATCTCGCTCTCGTGGCACATCCGGATGAGACTAGCTACGAGTAAAACCAAGCCTCGAAGTTTCTGCAGGTGGCCCCAGTAGCTTCAGTTCGGGCCAGCACTCAAGGAGCACCGTCCGGGGGTTAATAAAGATGACCTCGGCTCGCGAAACCCGGGGAAAAGGCTTAGGTGGCAAATGGTAAAACCAAAGTTGGGCCTTGCCGAGGAGTCTTATTCAAAGCGAACTGTCAAGGGGGTCCCATAAATCACCCAACCGTAAGGAACGCGAAATCAAGGAACATAACACCGTATGACGGAAACTAGGGCGGCAAGAGGAACAAAACACCTGCATAAGGCCGAGTCTTCCACCCTTTACCAAGTATATAGATGCATTAATTAAACAATAGATATTGTGATATCCCAACAAGTAAACATGTTCCAACAAGGAACAACATCTCCATGTTCCAACAAGGAACAAACTTCATCTTCACCGCAACTAGCAACGCTATAAGAGGGCCGAGCAAAGCGGTAACATAGCCAATCAACGGTTTGCTAGGAAAGGATGGTTAGGGTTTGACATGGCAATATGGGAGGCATGATAAGCAAGTGATAGGCATCGAGCATAGGCATAGCAAAAGAGCGAGCATCTAGCAAGCAAAGATAGAAGTGATTTCGAGGGTATGGTCATCTTGCTCAAGGTTCTCGTGAGTTGTCGAAAGCTTGATCCTCGTAAGCGCTTCTCAACAGGTTCCTCGCTCACGCACTCGCCTCCGGCTCTACCCAAAGCAAGAACACAAACAATGGAACCACAATAAATCACGGCAATGCACAAACAACATGATGCAATACATGGCATGATATGCTAGATGTGATATGCAATGCATATGCATGTCGGAAGGAAAATGATGAACCAGGCATCAACTTGGCAAACCAAGTATGCCGCTGAAAGGTGAGATGATTTCGTTGAAATCGATATAAAGATCACCGAATCGGATGCACGGTTTGCAAATGACAAGCAAAACAAGAATGGCACAAATCTGCCATTAACAAAGATGATGCCACATAGCAAGCAACAAGAAATTAAGCTATGCACCCAAACGTAACAACAAAGCATATGGCAGTGATCTACTCAAGATGCTTGACAAAAGATGAACACTGAGCTACGGCTAAATCACATCATAACAGGTCCAAACAAGCATGGCAAAAGTGCAAAATATATCAGCTTCACAGACTTGGAGAAATTATCAACATGGCAGAATCAGATCAGAAGCAATGTTCAGAGCAAGCAAACAACATGCTACAGGAACTTATAATAGCAAAACAAGGCATGGCATGAATCTACTCAAAGCATAGAACAAAAGTCCCTTACTGACCATGAGCCAAAAAGGATCGAAAATGTAATAGCACCCATGTCAATATAGCAAGTTTCATAATGATTCAAAGAACAGGCATGACAAAAACAGATAACAAGTAGGCATGTTCAAGAGCTCGATGCACTACTACAGAGCCTTACATGATAAACTAAGCATACATCCATCAAGAAGACATGGCATAGAAGCTATACATGGCAAGAACAACATCATAGCATACACGGATCAACTACAACAACCTTGGCAAAATTGAATAACATGTAAACAATCTGCCAGAAACATTTTATAGCAAAAGTAGAGCTCGATTGACTCAAGCTATGGCACTCCATAATTGCAAACAAGGGCATGGATGGATAGATAATAACCATATGTTCAAAACATCCTTATGAAGTATCTCAAAATATGCATGGATCTCTCTCAGTAGCATCAAGTTAACATGGCATAAAAATATCAAGAAACAGGGCTGAAATCAGAACATCATGAAGCCTAGTTTGCATGCTTGTGCTAGTCACCACAGAGATCACAAAATACATGGCATACACCCCTGTAAAGATGGCATGGCATATTACAAAACACATGTAGGACTCAAGTTCATAGGGTGCACACATCAATCATGGCAAAAATGACAAAAGTGCATGTTCTGTTAAGAAACTGAAACTAACATGGCATAGCCCTCTTCTAACAGCATTTCGGGCATCAAGATGAGCTTAAATGAAAATGATGCAATGAGGTGAAATGATGTACTTATCGAGGCGAACAATTCGGTATGCTACACGCCCAACATGGAGCCACGGGTGCAAAGTTATGGCATGATGAAAATGCAACAAAATTATCACAGAGTAAAGACTTGGAGGATTTCGGGGCTCGGGGAAAGTCAGCCGTCTCGATCGGATCCAGATCCGGCTCAGGCTGCGCGCGGGTCGAGGCGGCCGGCGGCGGCTCGAGGTTTGTCGGCCGGAGTTGGGGCCGGGGAGGAGAGGAGAGGCCGGGCGAGGCCCGGGCGGCGAAGCGCCGGCGGAGGCGCGGACGGCGCCGGGCAGCCGAGGCGGAGGCCGAGGCGGCGGGGCGGTGCCGGGACGGCCGGCGGTGGCCGACGGGCCGCCGCGGGAGGCGGGCGGCGGCCGGCCGGGTCGCGGAGCGGAGGCGGGCGCTGCCGGGCGCTGCTGGCCGGAGGGCTCCCGCCTGAGCCTCGGGCGGCGGCAAGCGCTGGGCGGCGGGCGCGCCACGGGCGGCCCCGGATTACGGGGCGGGCGGCGACGGACACGCCCGCCGTCTGGATTTCGCCCGCGCGGCGCGGAGAGGGATTTTTCTAGGGTTTGCCTGAGAATTTTGGAGGGGAGGTATATATAGGTAGAGGGAGCTAGGAGGTCCAAATGGGTGCGGTTACCACACGATCGTGATCCGACGATGGAGAGCATGAAGTGACTTAGATGGGTTATTGGGCTGTTTTGAAGGGGTGTTGGGCTGCAACTTAAAAGAGGCCTTTGCGAGAGTGCGGTTAACTGCTGAGTACCAAACGAGCTCCAAATGACCAAACTTGACAGGTGGTCTACCGGTGGTATACCAGGCCACTTGACAAACCTCGTCCATTCCGAGAAAGTTTAGTACCCGCCACGGAAAAATGTAAAAGGGGACGCCGGGGACATAGGAGTGCCGGATTGCAAAACGGACAACGGGAAAATGCTCGAATCATGAGACTAACACGATGCAAATGAGATGCACATGATGACATGATATGAAATGCATGACATGGACAAAATGCAAAATGAAGAAAAACCCAACCACGGAGGGAATATCATATCACAATGCTGAAAATGGCAAGAGTTGGAGTTACAAATATGGAAAGTTACATCCGGGGTGTTACACCCGAGGTGAGTCGAACTCGATGTCAGTTGGGATGACAGCCTCGACACCATATACAAGGAAGAAAGGGGTGAAGTCGGTTGACTTGTTCGGGGTAGTGCGCAGACTCCAGAGGACGGCCGGCAGCTCGTCGAGCCAACAGCCGGCCGAACGCCTCCAAAGGGCACGACTCAGTCGGGGCTTGATGTCGAGAGGATGAGGCCGCTTGCTCGCCAACTTGGCCATTTGACTGCGGGTGGGCAATGGATGCTAAGTCCGGTCGGATGCCCTATCTCGCGCAGAAATGTGCTAGTGCTCCCTTGGCAAAATTCGTGCCATTGTCGGTGATGATGATGTGTGGTACGCTGCATCGGGTTGTAATATTCATGATGAATGTCACGACTTTGGCCCATTCAGCTTCTTGATTGGCTTCGCTCAGTCCACTTGGTAAATTTGTCCACGGCGACATTTGAGCAGATGTGTCATGCCGCCGCTGTCTTGAATGGGCCCACCATATCCAGCCCTAGACGGCAAAAGGCCGTGAGGGAATGTTCTTGAGTGCGTAAGCAGGTGTGTTGCTTGAGTCAAGACTTGGCACCCTTTGCAAGATTTGACTAACTCCTTGGCGCCATCCAAAGCAATGCCAGAAGAATCCATGGCGGAAAGCTTTACACGACGAGTGATCTTGAGGCCGCAGGTGGCCGATTCACCTTGGTGGATGTCCTTGAGGATTGTTATGCCCTTCTTCGCTCGATGCGTTACCGAAGACTCCAAAGGACGCCGCGCCTAACGAGCTCTTGCTAACTATTGTGTATGCTCGCTCGGTGTTGACTTTCCTTGCCGAGATCTCGCCACCGCAGCTCTCTGCTTATCGAAGTTGAGGATGGCTGGGGCCATGATGGAGCTGTGACTTCTTCTATTGCCAACACGGCCATCGCGACTGTGGGCGGTGGGCTAGGTGGTGAAGAGCTCGAGTCGCCACCGCCGCTGTGTCGATGTAGTCCCTGGCCGATCGTCGAGAGTCCCCGGCCGGGTTCAAGTCCCCGCCGGGTGCGCGACTATGGCAGTCCCCGAGCCACCGCTGAAGTCCCCGCCGCTTATCAAAGTCCCTGCCGCTGCCGTTCCCTGCCGGATCCGACCGCTGGGGTCGGGCGGTACTAAGATGGAATCGGATTCGAGACGGCTTGATAGATGGCTTGAGGAGGCGTTGGAGAGAGACGCCGTTGGTATAGCTTGTCGAGTGGAGCCTATTCGCGCTGTGGCATCTTCTGTTTCGTTGTCGCCCATGGCACGGGAGGAACTCGATCCTTCAAAATACCCGCGATCTCGCCAACCAGAAACGGTAGCTCGCCATGTTTGTGTCCTTGGCGCCCCGCCAGATGATTGTTGACTACCAACCGAGTCAACATAGCATCGATCCGCGGATGCCGAAGTTCTTTGGCTAGCCGAGCCTGTATGAGCGCCTCATACTTGGCCACATTGTTGAGGCGGAAAATGAATTTGCAATGTGTATCTGATCTTGTCGCTTTGGGAGAGGTGGAGGATGATGTCGGCTCCCAAGCCGGTGCGCATCTTGACCCATCGGCGCATCCGCCAATGAGTGGACTCTGGGCCGGTAAGGTAATCGGGTCTCGCCCAATCGACAAGGAAGTCGGCCAATGCTTGGGACTTGATGGCGTGCGAGGCTGGTAGAAGATCGTAAGGGGCCAGCTCAATGGCCCATTTTGCCACTCCGCCGGATGCATCCCGGCCGCCTATGATCTCGTGAGCGGGCAAGACATACAACCGTGATAGGGTGCTCGAAAGTAGGGCTTGAGTTTTCTTGGCGCGGCACACACCATAGCACATCTTCTCGGTAGTGGGTAGTTCTACTTCGAGGTGGACAAGTATTCACTTAAATAATACACTAGCCTCGACTGGCCGAGCTCGGCCTTCTTCTCGGGCGCTGAACCACGATAACGGTGTCGACCACCCGCTGGTAGCGGCAATGTAAAGGAGCATGGGCTCTTTTCGCCGGTGCCACTAAGACAAAGCGGGCGTACAAGATCTTCTTTAGCTCGTGGAAAGCTTGGTCGGCTTGGTCGCTCCACTTGAAGTGAGTGGTCTTCATGAGTCGGTAGAGGGGAGAGATTTCTCCCGAGCCGGCCGATAAAGCGTTCAGGAGGCCAGCATCCGTAAAATTTTGGACGCCTCAGAGCTTGGTGGGAATTCCATTCTATGGCCTTGATCTTCACTGGTTGCATTCGATGCCGATTCGAGACCAGAAGTTTAGAAGCTGGCCGGCCGGTAATTCAACACGCATTTCTCGGGTTGAGCTTGATCTCAAACCGCGAAGTTTTCAAACGCCTTTGAGGTCTTCCAGAAGGTGCCGGCTTCTCCGCTTTCACCACAATATCGCCTACATAGACGCGGGCATTTCTGCCGAAGTTGCTTGAGGAGGCATTTCGCATGCAACGCCGAAAAGTGGCACCGCATTTCGCCGAATGTCATAGTCGCAGCGTAAAGCTCCAAATGGTGTGATGAAAGCGGTCTTCCGCGGTCACCGGATCCAACTTTATCTAGTGGTAGCCTGAGTAAGCATCCAAGAAACTCAACAGCTCGCATCCGGCTGTGGAGTCTATCACTTGATCAATCCTTGGCAGGGCGAAGGGATATTTGGGGCAGGCTTTGTTGAGGCTGGTGTAATCTATACACATGCGCCACTTGTTATTCTTATTCAGCACGACTGTGGCCACCTGTCGACTGGTGGAAGGCGGCATAGAGTCCTTGCGCTTCTTGTCGTTCTGGTACGGGCGTCGGCTGGAGTCCCCAGCCGGCGTCTTGGGAGCCGGATTGACAAAAAGCTCCTTCCCAGAGGCGTCTACCCGGAGCTCGGTCTTCATTGAAGAGTCGGCCGTGGCGTACTTGTCTGCTATGACCAGCAGCTCATCGAGGGTAGTCGGCCTGCCGCAGAGGAGTTTGTGTTGAGGAGGGTGCCTTCGCACCCGGCGGTGAAGTACTCTATGGCTTGAACCTCGTGCACCCTCGCAGGAATTGAGGAGCTCGCCCAACGCGTGAGGTAGTCGCGAAGTTGATTCATTGGGCCCTTGAACACACAAGGAGAGCTGTCGGGCTTGGGAGCCCGCTTGTAGGCTGGTGAAGGCGATGAAGGCTTCCGTGAAGTTCAGCCAGCTGTTGACGCCTGTAAGGCTTGAGGCTGTTGAGCTGTGCACGCGCCGCGCCTTGGAGCATGAGGGGATACTACTCACGGCAACGCTACCGCTGTTGCTAGCTATGCGCCGATCGCAGTGGGAGTAGTCGATCAACCAGTCTTCCGCTTTACGGAGTCGCTGTACTTGGGTGTGTCTTTGGGAGCGAAACTTTGGGGAAGGGCTCGTCAAGGATGCGGGGCCAAGCAAGGCGTCCCGACATTATCTTCTCTTTCTAGCGCCAGGATCGCACCAGGCGGTTGATCCGATGGCGGGCGCTATTCTCGCCGACTTTTTCGCGGCCGCCTAGTCGGCCACCGAGAGTCGGATGCATGACAAAGCGGCGGGTGGGATATCTCCCCACGAGGCGAGGAGGAGGCGGGTTGCCTCGCCGCCCATGGCTCAAGGGCGGCCTTCGCGCGCTGGCCGATGGAGATTCGGTCCGCCGCGGCTAGCAGCCGCCTTTTCTGCCTTTGCGCGGTGTTGCCCGCAGCCGGTGTCCGTGGACGCCGCTGGCCGTGTTTCGGGCGGGGGAAGACTTCAGCGCACGACGCCGGTTTATGTCGCCCCGCGCCGCTGGCCAATCAGCGCCGGATGCGCTCGTCATGTAGGGAGCTCGCAGCCCTAGTCCATTCAGCTCGTTTACGGCCGCTCGGGCGGCGCGAGGTTCTCGAGGGCGTGGCATAGATCGGGCGGTTTGTTCTCAAAGATGTCAGCGATGGCTGCGCCATGCTTCTTGATGACGCCGATTCGCTCGCCTGCTCGGGGCGGCGTACAAAGGCGGCGCGATAGACTTCGTGCCGGTGAGCCTCAAAGAGGCGCCTCATGGAGTCTATCTTCCGCCTCCGCGATGAGGGCGACGACGCGGCGCGTTTCCAAAGCGTTTCGAAGGCCGGGCCGCCGGAAGGGGGACGACAAGTCGGCAACACCGCTGGGTATGTCAGGCGTTTTCGCCAGAGGCGACGCCGGGTCGATGACCAGACTCGTGATGGCGCTGCCACAGCCGTCGGCTCGAGGGAGCGGTCGCTGAAGATCACTACGCTGGTGGGTAAGGCCGAGCGATGCCGCGGTCGGAGTCGACAAGCATCGGTCGGTGGAGCCAACCGACCCAAACCGCAGCAGCTCGCCGAGACGGAGTTGGTCGAGGAGGCTGATGAGGTGGCTCGGGCAGCTCGTGCTCGCGGGATGCGGGCTCATCGAAATGCGAGCCTCGCCAAGAAGATCGGCGAGGCAGCTTGTCACGCAGGCGCCGGCGACGCCTTTGCAGCTGCCGGGCAAGCGCCATCGGGTGCCGGGCTGGCTACGCCACCGGGAAGGAAAGGGTTCCCGCCCGTAACAGGTCTCCGGACGACGGTGCACTTGGCCCCACGGTGGGCACCAAATGTCGGGTGGTAGGTGCGATATATGCCAACGGGTGGCTTATCATTGTGGGAGCCAATGAGACGCCGCCGTTCCCGGAACGGATAAGGCGAAGACATGCACGCCGCTAATCTTACCCAGCTTCGGGCTCTCCGGGAGATAATACCCTCACCGCTGCTCAAGGGTCTCTCGATGATCACTAAGTTAACAAGAAGCTACAAGAGGCTCCTTGAGCTGTTTGGCGAGAGGAAGAAGAAGGCAAGGCTAGCTCTCCTCTTCCTCTATGTGGTGTCTAAAACTCTAAGAGATCAACCTTTGCATGGGTGCCCTGGGTTTTAGATAGGCCTACCCCTGTGGGTACAATGGTAACCGGCCGGGCGCGGGCCCTAGCCATCGCGTGTCTATGTTCGCCGGCCTCCGGGCTGCCGGGCCCGCCGACCGGTGGGTCCCGCCTGCCGCCGGCTTCGGCTGACAAGCAGGTCCCACCGCTCGGGGGCCTTGTCGGGGGCTGGTTACTGCAGCCTCACTCCTGATGATGAGGGCTTTGTCGAGGTAAGCATGGCTACAGTGCCGCCGCCTGGCGGGCGTTCACTATAGCCTTACCTCGTCTTGTCTCCTTAATGAGGCGCCTCCTTTGAGGGAGGGAGCAAGCCGGCTGCTGGGAGCCGGCCGCATCTCAGGCCGACTGGGGGAGGCCATGCCGCCTTTGGGCGTCTCTCTCGACAAGGGGCCTGCCACCAAGGGCTGCTCTGACAGCTTGTCGGGTGACGCTATGGTCCACATGGAAACAAAGGCTGCCACGGACGGGTGATGGCCGCCTGCACGGTGCACTATGGCCACGCTGCTGCCCGGGATTCGGGGTGGCAGGCTTCATCGTAGCCACGCCTGGCCTCATCGCTGTTATGTGGGTGCGGAGTTTGAGGGTACGATCTTGGCCGCCACGGGGCCGGGTTCTGGATTCGCCTTCGTGGCCGGGCTTCTGAGTCGGCCTCTTGTGGCTTTCTCCCTGTGGTTTAGGGTCGGGCCGCTTCCCGTAGCCGCTCGAGAGACACCGCCAAGGGAAGGCGGCCCCACGCCATGGATGCTTGAGGGCCCGATCGGCCTGTAATTTTTCTGAAGAGCCAGGGGAGCCGGCTAGGCTACCCGTGGTCATTTACTCCGACAGATAGTATCTTGCTTGTCTACGTTGATTGTAGATAGATGGCCTGTGCTGTTGTTCCGTTGAATTTTAATGCGTTCCTTGAGAAAGCAAAGTTGAAAGATGATGGTAGCGATTACACGGATTGGGTCCGTAACTTGAGGATTATCCTCATTGCTGCCAAAAGAATTACGTCCTAGAAGCACCACTGGGTGCCAGGCCTGCTGTTGATGCAACTGACGACGTTAAGAACGTCTGCCAGAGCAAAGCTGATGACTACCGATAGTTCAATTTGCCATGCTTTACGGCTTAGAGCCGACTTCAACGACATTTTGAACATCATGGAGCATATGAGATGTTCCAAGAGTTGAAGTTAATATTTCAAGAAAATGCCCGGATTGAGAGATATGAAGTCACCAATAAGTTCTATAGCTGCAAGATGGAGGAGAATAGTTCTATCAGTGAGCATATACTCAAGATGTCCGGCATCGCAATCACTTGATTCAACCGGGAGTTAATCTTCCGGATGATAGCGCTATTGATGTAATTCTCCAATCATCGCCACCAAGCTACAAGAGCTTCATGATGAACTATAACTTGCAAGGGATGGATAAGACGATTCCCGAGCTCTTTGCAATGCTAAAAGCTGCGGAGGTAGAAATAAAAAAGGAGCATCAAGTGTTGATGGTCAATAAGACCACTAGTTTCAAGAAAAAGGGCAACGAGAAGAAGAAGGGGAACTTCATGAAGAACAGCAAGCAAGTTGTCGCTCAGAGAAGAAACCCAAGTCTGACCTAAGCCTGAAACGAGTGCTTCCACCGCAAGCGCATCGTCACCGAAGCGGAACTGCCCCAAGTATTTGGCGGATAAGAAGGATGGCAAGGTGAACAAAGGTATATGTGATATACATGTTATTGATGTGTACCTTACTAGAGCTCGCAGAGCACTGGTATTTGATACTGGTTCTCTGCTAATATTTGCAACTCAAATGTGGACTACGATTGCTTAACACCGCCAAGGACGAGGTGACGATGCACGTGGGAAATGGTTCCAAAATCGATGTGCTCGCGGTCGGCACACTACCTCTACATCTACCTTCGGAATTAGTTTTAGACCTAAATAATTGTTATTTGGTGCCAGCGTTGAGCATGAACATTATATCTGGATCTTGTTTGATGCGAAACGGTTATTCATTTAAATAAGAGAATAATGGTTGTTCTATTTATATGAGTAATATCTTTTATGGTCATGCACCCTTGAAGAGTGGTCTATTTTTGATGAATCTCGATAGTAGTGATACACATATTCATAATGTTGAAGCTAAAAGATGCAGAGTTGATAATGATAGTGCAACTTATTTGTGGCACTGCCGTTTAGGTCATATCGGTGTAAAGCGCATGAAGAAACTCCATACTGATGGACTTTTGGAACAACTTGATTATGAATCACTTGGTACTTATGTAACCGCGCCTTATGGGCAAGATGACTAAAACGCCGCTTCTCCGGTACTATGGAGAGAGCAATAGATTTGTTGGAAATCATACATACAGATGTATGTGGTCCAATGAATGTTGAGGCTCGTGGCGGGTATCGATATTTTCTCACCTTCACAGATGATTTAAGAAAATATGGTTATATCTACTTAATAAAGCATAAGTCTGAAACATCTGAAAAGTTCAAAGAATTTCAGAGTGAAGTTGAAAATCATCATAACAAGAAAATAAAGTTTCTACGATCTGATCGTGGAGGAGAATATTTGAGTTACGAGTTTGGTCTACATTTGAAACAATGCGGAATAGTTTCGCAACTCACGCCACCCGGAAGACCACAGCGTAATGGTGTGTCCGAACGTCGTAATCGTACTTTACTAGATATGGTGCGATCTATGATGTCTCTTACTGATTTACCGCTATCATTTTGGGGTTATGCTTTATAGAAGGCCGTATTCACGTTAAATAGGGCACCATCAAAATCCGTTGAGACGACGCCTTATGAACTGTGGTTTGGCAAGAAACCAAAGTTGTAAAGTTTGGGGCTGCGATGCTTATGTGAAAAATCTTCAACCTAATAAGCTCGAACCCAAATTGGAAAAATGTGTCTTCATAGGATACCCAAAGGAGATCATGGGTACACCTTCTATCACAGATCCAAGGCAAGATATTCGTTGTTAAGAATGGATCCTTTCTAGAGAAGGAGTTTCTCTCAAAGAAGTGAGTGGGAGAAAAGTAGAACTTGATGAGGTAATCGTATTCGCCCATTATTGAAAGTAGCTCATCACGTAAATCTGTTCCCGTGACGCCTACACCAATTAGTGAGGAAGTTAATGATGATAATCATGGAACTTCAGCTCAAGTTGTTATCAACCTCATAGATCAACCAGAGTAAGATCCGCACCAGAGTGTTACGACAATCCTGTTCTGGAAGTCATGTTACTAGACCATGATGAACCTACGAACTATGAAGAAGTGATGGTAAGCCCAGATTCCGCAAAATGGCTTGAGGCCATGAAATCTGAGATGGGATCCATGTATGAGAACAAAGTGTGGACTTTGGTTGACTTGCCCGATGATCGACAAGCAATTGAGAATAAATGGATCTTCAAGAAGAAGACTGACACTGACGGTAATGTTATCTGTTTACAAAGCTCGACTTTGTTGCGAAAGGTTTTCACAAGTTCAAGGGATTGACTACGATGAGACCTTCTCACTCATAGCGATGCTTAAGTCTGTCCGAATCATGTTAGCAATTGCCACATTTTATGATTATGAAATATGGCAAATGGATGTCAAAACTGCATTCCTGAATGGATTTCTGGAAGAAGAGTTGTATATGATGCAACCGAAGGTTTTGTCGATCCAAAGGAGCTAACAAAGTTTGCAAGCTCCAAAGAATCCATTTATGTACTCGTGCAAGCCTCTCGAGTTGAATAAACGCTTGATAGTGTGATCAAAGCATTTGGTTTTGTATGCACTTTTGGAGAAGCCTCAGATTTACAAGAAAGTGAGGGAGCTCAGAGCATTTATGATATTATATGTGGATGACATATTGCTGATCGTAAATGATATAGAATTTCGGATAGCATAAAGGGATACTTGAATAAGAGTTTTCAATGAAGGACCTCGTGCAAGCTGCTTATATATTGGGCATTAAGATCTATAGAGATAGATCAAGATGCTTAATTGAATTTCACAAAGCACATACCTTGACAAAGTTTTGAAGAAGTTCAAAATGGATCAAGCAAAGAAAGGGTTCTTGACCTGTGTTACAAGGTGTGAAGTTGAGTAAGACTCAATGCCCGCCACTACAGTAAGATAGAGAGAAAATGAAAGATGTTCCTATGCTTCAGCCATAGGCTCTATCATGTATGCAATGCTGTGTACTGCACCTGATGTGTGCCTTGCTATAAGTCTAGCAGGAGGTACCAAAGTAATCCAGAATGGATCATCGACAGCGGTCAAGAACATCCCGAAATACCTAAAAGGACTAAGGATATGTTTTCGCTTATGGAGGTGACAAAGAGCTCATCGTAAATGGTTACGCTTGATACAAGCTTTGACATTGATCCGGACGATTCTAAATCGCAAACCGGATAATGCGTTTACATTGAACGGTGGAGCTGCCATTGGTGCAGTTCTAAACAAAGGCCATGGCGGATCTACGGTGAAGCGGAGTAAGTAGCTGCTCGAAGCAACAAATGAAGGAGTCTCGATGAAGGAGTTCATATCCCATCTAGGTGTCATACCTAGTGTATCGGGTCCAATGAAAATCTTTTGTGACAATATCGAGCAATTGCCTTGGCGAAGGAATCCAGATTTCACAAGAGAACCAAGCACATCAAGAGACGCCTCAATTCCATCCGATTTAGTCCGTGGGAACATAGAAATTTGTAAGATACATACGGATCTGAATGTTGCGCACTGCTAACCAAGCCTCTTCCACGAGCAAAACATGATCAGCACCAAGGCTCCATGGGTGTTAGAATCATTACGTGTAATCTAGATTATTGACTCTAGTGCAAGTGGGAGACTAAAGGAAATATGCCCTAGAGGCAATAATAAAGTTATTATTTATTTCCTTATATCATGATAAATGTTTATTATTCATGCTAGAATTGTATTAACCGGAAACATAATACATGTGTGAATACATAGACAAACAGAATGTCACTAGTATGCCTCTACTTGACTAGCTCGTTGATCAAGGATGGCTATGTTTCCTAGCCATAGACATGAGTTGTCATTTGATTAACGGGATCACATAATTAGGAGAATGATGTGATTGACATGACCCATTCCGTTAGCTTAGCATTTGATCGTTTAGTATGTTGCTATTGCTTTCTTCATGACTTATACATGTTCCTATGACTATGAGATTATGCAACTCCTGCTACCGGAGGAACACTTTGTGTGCTACCAAACTTCACAATGTAACTCGGGTGATTATAAAGGTGCTCTACAGTGCCTCCGGGTACTTGTTGGGTTGGCGATTTCGAGATTAGGATTTGTCACCCGATTGCCTGAGAGGTATCTCTCGGCCCTCTCGGTAATGCACATCACTTAAGCCTTGTAAAGCATTGCAACTAATGAGTTAGTTATGGATGATGTATTACGGAACGAGTAAAGAGACTTGCCAAGAATAAGATTTAACTAGGTATTGAGATACCGACGATCAATCTCGCAAGTAACATACCGATGACAAAGGGAACAACGATGTTGTTATGCGGTGTGACCGATAAAGATCTTCGTAGAATATGCGGGAGCCAATATGAGCATCCAGGTTACACTATTGGTTATTGACCGGAGGCGTGTCTCGGTCATGTCTACATAGTTCTCGAACCCATAGGGTCCGCATGCTTAATGTTTCGATGACAGTTATATTATGAGTTTATATGTTTTGATGTACCAAAGTTTGTCCGGAGTACCGGATGAGATCACGGACATGACGAGGAGTCTTGAAATGGTCGAGACATGAAGATTGATATATTGGAAGCCTATGTTTGGATATCGGAAGTGTTTCGGATGAAATCGGGATTTTACCGGAGTACCGGGAGGTTACCGGAACCCCCCGGGGACTTAATGGGCTTTGGTGGAAGAGAGGAGAGGCGGCCAGGGCAAGGGCCGCGCGCCCCTCCCCCCTAGTACGAATAGGACAGGAGAGGGGCGGCGCCCCTTCCTTCTTCTCCTTCACCCTTTCCCTCCCAAGTCCTAATCCAACTAGGAAGGGGGAGTCCTACTACCGGGGAGTAGGACTCTCCGCGCGCGCCTCTCCAGCCGGCCACACCCCCTTGCTCCTTTATATACGAGGGGGGCACCCTAGAGACACAACAATTGATCTATTTGATCTTTTAGCCATGTGCGGTGCCCCCACCAAAGTCCACCTCGATAACATCAGAAGCGGTGCTTAGGCGAAGCCTCGCAAGAGAACATCAATGCCGACGAAACTCTCCCTCAACACTCGCTAGATCGGAGTTCGAGGGACGCCATCGGGCTGAACGGTGTTGAAATCGAGGTGCCGTATGCTCGTACTTGATCGGTCGGACCGTGAAGACGACGATTACATCAACCGCTAAGCAGTTAACGCTCGCTTTCGGTTCACGAGGGTACGTGGACAACACTCTCCTCTTGTTGCTATGCATCACCATGATCTTGCGCAGCGTAGATTTTTTTGAAATTACTACGCTCCCCAACAGTTATGATCAGCACTACTAGTTGGAATAGCTTCTACCCACTTAGTAACGTAATCAACAAAGAATTAAAATATGTGTATATCCATTAGAGGAAGGAAACAGTCCCATATAATCAAAGCCCCAAACATCAAATGGTTCAATAACAAGTGAATAGTTCATAGGCATTTCTTGACGCCTACTAATATTACCAATTCTTTGACATTCATCACAAGACAAGACAAACTTACGTGCATCTTTGAAAAGAGTAGGCCAATAAAACCGTATTGTAATACCTTATTTGCAGTTCTATCTCCAGCTGGGTGTCCTCCATAAGCCCTCGGAGTGACACATGCGAGGATCTGTTCCTGCTCATGCTCAGTACACAACGCCTAATAAAACCATCTATTCCTTCTTTATAAAGGTGTGTGTCATCCCAGAAGTAATGTCTTAAATCATAGAAAAACTTTTTCTTTTCTTGGTATGTGAAACTAGGTGGTATAAATTTAGCAACAATGTAATTAGCATAATCAGCATACCATGGAGCAAAGACAAGAAGCATTTATGACAGCTAATTGTTCATCGTGAAAACTATCATTAATAGGAGTGGGTCATCAAGAACATTTTCTAACCTAGACAAGTTGTCCAGAACGGGGTTCTCAGCTCCCTTCCTATCAATAATATGCAAATCAAATTCTTGTAGCAAGAGAACCCATCTAATAAGTCTAGGTTTAGCATCTTTATTTTCCATAAGGTATTTAATAGTAGCATGATCAATGTGAAAAGCTACTTTAGAATCAACAATATAATGTCTGAAATTATCAAGAAATACAACTCGCTAAAAAATTCTTTTTCAAGAGTAGCTTAATTTCTCCGGCAATCGCCTAGAGTTTTACTAGCATATTGATAACATTTAATTTCTTATCAACTCTTTGTCCTAGAATAGCACCTACAACATAATCACTAGCATCACACATAATTTCAAAGGGTAAATTCCAATCGTGGTTGAACAATAGGTGTAAATCAAGGCTTTCTAAGTATTTAAAATGCTTCTACACAATCATCATCAAAGACAAAAGGAACATCTTTTGTAAGAGATTAGTCGAGGCCTAGAAATTTTGAGAAGTCTTTAATGAACCTCATATAAAACCCGCATGACCAAGAAAACTTCTTATACCTTTAATGTCCTTAGGACACGACATCTTTTCAATAGCATCAACTTTAGCTTTATCAACTTCAATACCTCTTTCGTAAATTTTATGCCCCAAGACAATACCTGCATTAACCATAAAGTGGCACTTCTCCCAATTCAAGACAAGATTAGTTTCTTCACATCTCTCAAAAACTCGATCAAGGTTGCTTAAGCAATCATCAAAAGAAGTTCCATACATGGAGAAATCATCCATGAAAACCTCAACAATCTTTTCACAAAAGTCAGAGAATATAGCACTCATACATCTTTGAAAGGTAGCAGGTGCATTACATAAACCAAAAGGCATACGTCTATAAGCAAAGGTACCGAAGGGCAAGTAAAAGTGGTCTTTTATGATCCTATTTTGACACGGGTATTTTAGAGAAACTAGAATAACCGCCTCGAAAGCAAAATGTGTATGTTTGGATAATCTTTCTAGCATTTGATCAATAAAAGGTAAAGGGTAATGATCCTTTCTAGTAGCTTTATTTAATTTTATGGAAATCAATTACCATTCTATAACCTATAACAATTCTTTGTGGGATCAATTCGCCTTTATCATTAGGAACAACAAGAATACCTCCTTCTTAGGGACACAATGGACATGACTTACCCAATCGACTATCGCCAATGGATAAATTATAGCTGCCTCCGTAATCTTTAGTATTTCATTTCTTATCACTTCTTTCATCTTAGGATTTAACCGTCATGGTGATCAACAACCGTTTAGCTGCCTTTCTCCAATTTTATTTTGTGGCCGCATAGAGTGGGACTAACCCCTTAAGATCATCAAGAGTATATCCAACAAAGACCACAAAGGCTTCTTCGTAGTTTTCAATAATTTCTTTCTTCCCGCTTTGAAAGGTTAGCACTAATAATAACAGGATATATCTTCTTTTCATCAAGATAAGCATATTTAAGAGTATTAGGTAATGGTTTAGATCAAACACGGATCACCCTTGGGTGGAGGAGGATCCTAGAATTTCAACAGCAAGTTGTGTTTCAAAATAGGTCCCTGTTTAAAGAATACTTCTTCTATTTCCCCTCTTTCATTCATAAACATATCATTTTCATGGTCTAGCAAATATTGTTCTAAAGGATCATTAGGAGGCATGACAATAGAAGCAAGACCAATAATTTCATGTTTACTACGCAATTCTTTATCATGTGGTTGTCTACGAAGTTTAGCAAAATTAAAATCATGAGACATATCCCCTAAACCAACAGTAACAATATCCTTTTCGCAGTCTATCCACTACAAAAAATACACTTCCGTGATGATACGGTTTGTCACAGTAGGTCACGCTTCGTCATGCATGTACATCCATGACAAATTTATGATGTAATCAAGATAGTCATACCGGTTGTCAGAGAAGTGTTCCATGACATTACAAAAATTGTCATCACGGAAGTGTCCACTTCCATGACGATAAATCGCTCCACGTATGTGTTGCCAAGGGTGACCGACACGCGGCATCCACCGTAACGGAACTCCGCTAAGCTATCGAGTCCAGCTTTTGGATCCGATAACCTGCTAATGCCCCGACCAATGGGTATTTTCCACGGTAAAATCATCATTGGCCGGAGGAAACACGTGTCGGCTCACCGCTGGGACATATGTCATCCACTCATTGGACCCAAAGCGCCTATGATACGCCGACACATGGCACGCCCAACAGAGGCCCATATAGGTTAAAAAGGCCGCCACCAAAGGCCCGTAGTACTTACTCAGTACTAGTGGGCCAGCCTAATAACGACATGCTTAATAAAGGCCCATTTACGCCCGGCCGATCTCGCCCGTTAATTGTTCATCAATATTTGGGCCCATTTACGCCCGGCCGATCTCGCTCGTTAATTGTTCGCCAATATTTGGGCCCAATTACAGCCTGCTGACTTTCGCCCGTTAGAGGCCCGATGTAGACATGTGCCCATTTCAGCCCGGTATGACTTTCGCCCGAATGGCCCGGCTGCCTATGGGCTATATATGGTCCGACAGACATCGGGCCCACTAATGGCCCGTGATAAAGGTGGCAATAAAGTTAAGCCCAATGTGACTTTGGGCCTGCAAAGGCCCGCCGCATAATTCGCCCGCTGATGTCTCAG